>JASDQU010106937.1:38587-82819 GCA_032191745.1 Picea mariana | reverse complement strand
CCCCCCCCCCCTCTCAGTATTCCAAAATCTTACAAGTTTCCTCCAAAATTCCTATTTGGGTGAAGATTCCAAGGTTTCCCCTGAAACTCTAGCCTGGGAATTTTTTTGAGAAGATAGGGAGAGAACTGGGTAAGGTGATAAAGGTAGACCTATAATTCAAGTCCATTTTCCATCATACTATGGCAAGGGTTATAGTATAAATTGGCATAGATGAGAGTTGGTGGATAGTATGGATATTGTTATTGACAATAGAGTGAATTCACATATCTTGGACTATTTTAATGTCTCATTCAAGTGTATATGATGTCATTTATATAGTTATATTTCATTAAATTACTCTTGTCCCCTTGTCAAGCATGTTTGGAAGGGGAATAATGAATGCTCAAATCATTTTGTGGGCCCATTGTAAGACAAGGAATCCAAGGGTATATCACATCCAATAGTTCTAGTTGAGATAACCGTTGTGGATGAGTCCAAAGTAGAGATGAATTCAGTGCATGAGGAGATTAAGGAAGCGAAATAAAAAAAAAAAAAAATAGAAGGAATCGCTCAGGGTACATACTTTGATTTTGAAATACTAGAGGAAACCATTAAGAATCAAGCAGAGGCTAGAGGTAATGTTTTAGGTGAGCTAAATCAAAATCAGTCAAACTCTTTCATTTGTAATCCTTATTTTGTTGGTTTGTGTTATGAGAAAACCTAGCTTAATCTTTTGGAACTAGCCAGTAGTCCAAAGGGTATGCATTAGGTTCAAAAAGGAGATAGGTGTAGTCACTTTTTAAAGGGCTCAAGATTTTGTTCAAGGAGGAATGAAAACTTCAATATTTCCTCAAACACTAGTTGTGGATCCAATGAATTTTAACTATGTAATGAAGAAGATAAAAGAGTAGGGTTGGATGTGGAGGAAAAAAAAGTATTAGGTCAATACCACTTGGGACCCAAAAAGGGGAAAGATTAATTGGGGGGTTTTGGGTAGGGGGGTTTGCGCAGTGAATATGTTAAGGAGATTGTCCCTTTGTATGTTCAAAGGAATTAAAACATATTTTTGTCTCAAGAAAAGTCTCTTAGGGAAGTTCAAATGGGAAACTAGAGACCAATCACTAGAGTTATTAGAGTATAAAATCCCCTAAAGCAGAGTGATAAATTATTTTTCTCTCCTTGAATATTAGAGGGTTGGGAAACTCTTGAAAAAAATTATCCCTTTCTAGACTAGTAAGTTAGATAAGCTATATGTCCTTGTACTACAATATACCATGGGAGGTTTGAATAAATTGGAAATTTGAATTCCTATCTTAAAGAATTGGATTTTATTACTTTGGATGCAGTTGAAAAGTTTGGTAGTATTATCATAGGTTGGAGAGATAGTGTCACTTTGCTAAACTTTTTTTTTGTTGTATTGGGACTAAGTACATATTTCCTAGCCAAAATCTTGGGCCAAGTGGTCTTATTGTTTAATATATATGGTCCTTATGAGGATAGACAAATTTTCTATGATAATTTCTTCTCTCTAGTAGTTCTAAGGAAAGACAATGTGATTATAGATTATGAATTGAATTTTACAATACATAGATCATATATATGGGGCCCTTTAGCAAGGGTTGATAGGTTATCTAATGTTTTAGGTAAAAATTTGAACAGACAAGTTTCATTGTCATAGAACCAATCTCATTTATTCCTTTCTAAAGGAATAATAGGGGGGGGAAGGCTTGGATATCAAGTTCCTAGACATATTTCTTAGGTTTGAAAATTTCTTAGGTTTGGTGGATAAATCTCATTCTTGGATAGGTGTGGGTGGAGGTTCTGATCACAATCCAATTTTATTACAATTGGAGTCAAAGGATGATAATTCATCCAATCCCTCCATGTTCAGCCCATGTGGTTATAAATAAGTGAAAGTGTTATGATGCAAATTTAGGGGATTCATCTTATGCTCAACTAGCAAGTTCTTTGTAAATTGTAAAGGAAAAATAGTAGTTTGGGATACAGAAAGACACAAAAATAGGGATAGATTTTTAAAATCCACAAAGGATAAAATTTCAATTTTATATGAAATAATGTTAACAGGATTTTCAATGAGGAAAAAAAATGAGATTGAATGAATTGGAAGCCACTTTTATGAG
This sequence comes from Picea mariana, assembly GCA_032191745.1. NCBI lineage: Eukaryota > Viridiplantae > Streptophyta > Pinopsida > Pinales > Pinaceae > Picea > Picea mariana. The sequence goes on along the minus strand of JASDQU010106937.1, from coordinate 80,699 downwards.
TATGTTAGCTAGCAGAATGGAGGATGAAGAGCAAGGCTATTTGGTTGGATAAAGGATATGAGGATACAAAATTATTTCATTAATACGGAAATCTCAAAAAGAGAGTAAACACAATCCAGGAAATGAAAAATGATGAATCATGGGTAAGAATCCACAAAGAGATTGTTGATTTAGGGATTAGGAATTTGAATTTTTAAGGTATATACAAGAAACCTACTAGGGATAATATTGCAATCAAAACGACCTCCATTTTCCTACATTTGTGACTAAATGAAAAAATGAGAGTTTATTTGAGGAGGTATCAAAGGAGGAATTTTTGACAATTACTTCCACTTTTAGGAAACACAAGATTCCAATCCCTAATGGGTGGACCATTGAATTTTTTCTCAGGTTCGATGAGCTTGTTGAAGAATCCCTACTAAGTCTCATAGAAGAGGTCACGAGGTCAAGAGGTTTGATAAGGTTCTAGGAAATTTTAATGCTACTTTTATATAACTTATCCTAAAGAATGATAAACTTGACTCATTTGATGAGTTTAGACCAATCTCTCTTTGTAACTATGTTTATAAAATCGTGGTAAAAGTATTAGAAAGCATATTAAAAGGCTTGTTGTCTAGAATTATATCCTCCAAATAGTTTGGTTTTTTAGCACGAATACAAATTCATGAGGCAATTAGGCCCTAACCAATATGGGTTACACTCAATTAAAACAAAACATATTTCAATGATGGTCATTAAGTTAGTTTTGTCAAATATTAAGACAAAACAACGAGTTGCATTTAAGGCTGATCATTATATATGTTGGTTTGAGCTTTCCTATTGTAAATTGGATCATGGGTGTGTTGCTTCTATATCTTATGCAATTATTATTAATGGAGTAGCTTAATATTTGTCAATCCTATTAAGGGTCTAAATAAGAGGTGCCTCTTATCACCCCAGTTATTTCTTATGGTGGTGAACGGCTTGAGTAGAGAACTTATGGAGGCTATAAGAGTGGGTGGTATACAAGGGGTAAGAATAGGCATAATTATTCTAACTCACCTACTATTTTTATATAGAATTCTATTTTTCTTGAATGGGTATATGAGGGAATCTAGGAAAGTGTGAGAGATTCTTAAAATATTTTGTGTGGCGTCTAGGATGGAGGTGAAATCATAGAAGTCAACATTCAGTTTTAATGGACTAATAGAGGAATTGAAGTGCATCCTAAGAACACTTTTCCTTTTCAAATATTTTATATGCAGGAAGGATTTCAATATTTTGTGTTCATTATCAAGCCTAATGGTTATGGGAAAAGATACTAGGTAAGTTATTGGAAAGGATACAAAGTAGAATATTTTGGGTGCAACAGATGGTTATCCAAAGGGGGTAGGTTAATTCTTTTGAAGCCATTTTAGGAGGATATTATAAAACCTAGAGATCTGGGTGGATGGGGATGAAAACGTATTCGTACTTTTGGTAAATCCTTAGTAGAAAAAAAGTCTTTGGAATTCGCTAACCAAAGAGAGATTGTGGAAAAGGGTGATCAAATAGAATATATTGCACCCAATATATTCCTAGACTAGATTATAAGCACTAGAAAGTATGTTCAATGTGTCTCAAATCAATTGAAAGAATTGGTTATGGCCTTCCCTATTATGGGAAATTATTTAGCCTGGAAGATTAGGAATGGGAACAAGTGAGAATGGGGGGAGACTCTCTATTAGGTTGTGGAGAAGAAATTTTTTTGAATCCATATTTCAATGACACGTATTCATGATAAAGGAATGTATACATTAAATCAACTAGTTGATCCCACTGATACATATATTTGGCATAAGGGTATGATATCAACTCCGTCTTTAGAAATTGGAGGGTGGGTAGAGATGTAGAATTTGTATTTAGAATATGTTTAAAAGGATGTGTTAGATTAAAGGATGAACATGACACATTCGTTTGGGGAAAAAACATAACAATTGGTTCTTATACTAATCACTTGGGCTATAAGACATTACTTACAAGTGATGCATAAGAGGAGGTTTGGTGGTGGAAAAACAATTGGAAAATTAGGGATCCTAAAAAGTCCAATATATTCTTGTGGTTGGCTCTTAGAAAGTGGGTTATAACATGGGAGATGTTACAAAATAGGGGCAATCAAGATCCAATTGGTGTATGTATTCTTTTCATAGAAGAAGTAGAAATTGATTCTCATCTAGTGATTATTTGTCCTTTTACTCAATTGATTTGGTAGGATGTTTAACAATTAATTGTTTTACCAAATGTTTGGAATAAACCTATAGTGGAGTAGTATTTAGGGATTTGGGTAGGAAAAAAGTATCTAAAATCATTCAAATCACTCTTATTTCCTTATTATGTGGGGTGTTTGCTTGGGTAGGAATGCACAATTGTTTGAGAATCACCAAGTTCTAGCATTATAGGTATATTCTTAGGTTTTAATTTATTCTATAATTATAGAATAGATATTAAATAGGTGACTCCAAGGAAACTAGGAGACATGCTAATTGATAAATTCAATGCATGGGGCTTCCTTGATGGGGTTAAGCAAGGTCCTCTTGATTTTTATAATTCTAGGGGAATACTCTTTATCTTTGACCAACATTTCATAAAATTTAAAGCTAACATGGGTCCTAGTGCTAATACTTCAACTAAATTGATGGCTTTAAGATGTATTCTTAAGCTTGATTTAGACAAAAAAAAATTATGATTTATTGGCCTTTGGTGACTCTTCATTAACCATAAACTGGATGAAGGGAGATCTTGATATTTATAATGTTCATTTGAGGCCATTGATTGATCAACTAAAAGTGGTGTCTAATCTATCTGATAATATTTGTTTTAGTTATGTGTTTAGAGAGTTGAATAATGAAGTAGATGGTGTATACAAGGATGTAAAATAGGTTGAGGTAGGGATATTATATTGGGAGGAATCCCTTGAAGGGGATATAACTTTATCTATTATTCTTGTTTAATCACTTTTTTCCTTATTTTAGTCTTAGCTACATAATAGATTATATATAATAAGGGCATATTTATACTGCTTTTTGATGATGGAAGACTGTGATATCTAAGATACATTCTGGCATGGATGTCATACTAAAATTTTGGAATATTAGGGGATAAATTATGTTTTCCTATATGTAGGCAGCTTGATTTTGAAGACAAATATTTTTTAGTCATTGAACGTTGATAACACTTATCAAAAAATATTTTTTGTACTTGTTCTCAAATCACTTGAAGAATGTTTTTTTCCAATCTTTCTGGAATAGAAATTGCAAATCTTTTCCTTGGAAAAAATGCAAGAAAAAACCTATTTAAAAAAATGGTTTTGGAGTTGGGTTTATACATTCATATTTCCATGTTTCTTCATTTCTCTATGCATCTCCACTCTTCCACCAAACCTAAAAAACTAAATAAAGAATCCCTTAGCCTTGGATTACAAAAATTCATGAGAAATACATGTTTTTGATCCATGTTAATAAACTAAAACTTGGTAAAAAATGACATGAGAACAATTAAATATCAATGATAAGATATGTTATTAATGAACCCACAACAAGTGTTACTTGATTTACAAGCTCAATTCTTAATACCTTCAGACAAATGTTCCTAAATAATGAAATGGTTGCACGAAACATTCTTAGATTAAATGAATATATTGTTATTAGATTTTATTCCAGTCAACAACGGAGATTGAAAGAGAGTTTTTTCCAACTTCACACACCTGCAAATTCCAATCACATCCACTCAACATTCATTAAGCCACAATCAAGAAAACAAACAAGAAATCAATTCATTCATTAAGTATTGACTTCATGAAAATTTTTCATTTGTCAAATATGCATATAAGTGCCTAAAATTTCACTATGTGGGGATCAAAACTCAAGCTTATAAACCAAATTGAATTCAAAACATGAAAGAAATATTTAGCAATGAAAGGGATCATGAAAAATGAAGGGTATTCAAGCTTGAATCCATAAGATTGTTGGCTATAAATTTCACTAACATCCATATTTTCTTTCTTATAAAAGTTGTGATGGTAATTTCTTGTGGCTGGACATGCTCAAAGCTTGAAGAAGAGGCTTATTCTTGCTTCAAAAATACACAAATTTAAATGAAATTTGTTCAATATACATCATTTTATAACTACCATACATATGATTATTTAAATATTTTATTAAGCAATAAATTCTTGAAATAAATGGTGCCCAATATGCACATATAAAGTGTTGTAAATTGCACTAAATTGGCCTAAAACTCAAGCTTAAAAATAGATTGAACACTCGATCATGTAAAATATCTTAATGGTTGAAACGATTTCAAGATACACTACAATTTCCAACTTGAAATGGAAAACTAATAAATTCAAGTCAAAAGACAACATGGATGGAAATTTCATTGGGTTTCCCTAAAACATATAGCTCAAAAAACAATCCACATTCAAGCAAGCAAAGAAATTTCATGCTTAAAAATGAGAATGAGAAATAAAGAGTGTGTTATCACCTTGTTGAGCATGTCATCACATTTTTTTAGCTCAAAGCACTTACTTGGCCAACTACTTTCAAAACCAAGTCTTTCCTTCATAGCTTTCACATATTCAAGGGCTCCTTCACACACAACCAAATTTCCCTTCTTCTTTTAGTCTTTGGAATCCTTCGTGAATATATAAAAACTTAGTCTTATCTTCTTGTATGAACTTCACTTCCATCCCAATTTCCAAATCAGACCTAATTTCCTAATCAAATCCCCTTTTTACCTATTCGAGTGTTGTATTGTTTGATTTCCATATCAATCATGATTTCCCCATCAAGCCCCTTTCCCGCCATTTTAAGTATTCACCTCAGTCAATTTCTAGATCAAGTTGGATGCCCCAATCAAATTGATTTCTCATTATTCAAATTTTCCATCTTGATCGATTTCTAGATAGGGCCTGATTCCCCCATCGGGCCCCTAGATCACTTTATTCAAACTATTCACTGTGGTTGATTTCCATATCAGGGTCGATGCCCCCATTGGTCCCCTTGCTCACTATTCAAACTATTCATCATGGCCAATTTAAATATTGGGCCCAATGCCCCCATCAGGCCCCTTACTCACTATTAAAATTATTCACTATCTTGATTTCAAAGTTCGAGTATATCCCAAGTCTTTCAATTTCAAAAGCAAGAGAAGGTCTATACTATAGAGAGATAGGTGACACTATGAGAAGAAGGCACTTGGTCAGGAATATCCACGAGGACAACATAACCTTCTACAAGGTTGAGTTCACAAGAGATAGGTGGAACTATGAGAATAATACATGTGGAAAAGAATATCCATGATGGCCTCTTGCTCATTTTTCGAAGTCACTCACCACATTCGATTTTCAAATCGGTCCTGATGTCCCAATCAAGTGTTCAACAACACAAGTATTCCAATAGAGGATGAAAACCTTCAGTAACCACTCACACAACTAGATCAAAGATCAACACATCGATATTTTGATGTGGTAAAACCCCTACGGGGAAACATCCACTACCCCAGCCAATGCGGCCACTTGGAGAAATTTATTAATACAAAAGAAAAATAATACAAAGAGATTTTACAAGAGATTTTATCCCAATCGATCATCGATAAATTACCCTCCATGCTCTTTAAATAGATATCATGGGCCAATCGGGTGTTAAGCCATGGATCAATTTAGTCGTTCAGATCGAGGAGAATGTGAACTGTCGGATCACTCTATGTCAAGAACATATCGTGACCATTTTATTTCCTAACTACAAATGCATACTAATGCATACTAAAGAAATACACTAAGAAACACACTTTTACCTAACAACACATTAGACCAAGTAGATCTTAACTAAATCCTAAGTGTCTAAATACCCTAACATCCCCCCTTAAGAACAACTTGGGACAGGATTGAAGGATTTACAATATAGACACAATAGGAGAAGGAAGGAGGAATTAGAGCCTGTCCCCCCTTAATGACAACTTCTTGAACTCCTAACATAGATTGAAGTTTGGAAAACTTCGCTTCTATAAGAGACTTTGTGAAAATTTCTGCAGCTTGATATTATGTAGGAAAAAAGAGAACTTTGATAGCTTGATCATGAATGAGCTTTCTGATGAAGTGCATGTGTATCTCAATGTGTTTTTTGAGATGATGTTGAACTAGGTCTTTGGTGAGCTTGATGGCACTCTGATTATCACACCAAAGGTTGGTCGAATGTTGTTTTTGGAATCCAAATTATGAAAGGATCTATCAAAGCCACAAGGCTTCCTAACTTGCATTTACCATTGCTCAGTACTATGCTTCTTCTAAATAAAGTGAAATAGACTATTGTTTCTTATAGACCTAAGTGATAGGTCATGAACCAAGGATGAAAACATAACATGTAGTAGACTTCTGATCATCAGGGTCATTGGCCCAATCTGAATTAGTGAAACCAACCAATAAAGGAGTCCCCCATGAACTATAATGTATCTGGAACTAAATTGTACCCCGGACATACCGAAGTATCCTTTTAGCTAGTTTACAATGGATTTCATGGGGTGTTTTCATATACATGGAAACAAGACCAACAACAAAGGAAAGATCAAGACGGGTACGAGTCAAGTATAAGAGGCTACCAACTAACTGACGGTACAAGGTGGCATCAACTTTGAGAGAAGTACAGGTGGAAGCAAGCTTGATTTTAGACTGGAATGGAGAAGGGGTTAGTTTAAAATATTCCATGTGAAAGCGACAAAGAAGGTCACAAGCATAATTAGATTGGGAAAGAAAAATTCCTTCATTGGTTTGCAAAACTTGGAGGCAAAGGAAATAGTGCAAAAATACTAAGTCTGTCATTTCAAATTTCTTCTTAAGTTTGTTTTTCACATGGTTTAAAAGTTTTGAGTCACTACCAGTAAGGATAAGGTCATCAACATAAAGGAAAAGGATTATGAGATGGCTTCCTACTTTCTTGGTATAGACATTAGGATCAAAATGACATCTAGAAAATCCAATGTCAATAAGAAAGTCATTCATTTTGACATACCAAGCTCGGGGATATTGCTTAATACCATAAAGATATTACTTAAGGCAATAAACAAAGCTAGATTCATTTTGGACATACCTAGGAGGTTGTTCCATGTAGATTTCTTCTTGCAAATCCCCATGCAAGAAGGTCGATTTAACATCCATCTGATGGACCTCCCATTTATGTGAGGCAGCAAGGGAAAGAACAAGGCAGATGGAATTCATTTTGGCTATAGAGGCAAAGGTTTCATTATAGTCAATTCCTTCAACTTAGGAAAATACTTTGGCAACTAACTGAGCCTTGTGTCTTTCAACACTTCCATCTGATGCATACTTAGTTCTATAGACCCATTTACATCTGATAAGTTTTCTTCCTTTGGAAGAGGTACAATATCCCAAGTATCATTTTCCATTAAAGAATGATACTCTTCATTCATTGTTGTATCCAAATATGGATGAATTAAAGCTTCTGCGAATGTCTCTGGATCATGATTCTATGAAACTTGAGCCAAAATAGAAGATAATCGTTGGAACTATGAACATGTCTGACATTGATCTGAAGGATCATGGACAACATCACTAGTTGCTTCTCATGTTGAATGAACCCATCTAGGGAGTTGTAGTGCTGGTGTTGGTTTAGGTTCGATGGACTCATATGGAGGAAGGTGAGAAGGAGGAGATGGATTTTCATCCTCACTTTCATCATCTGAAGAATAAACAAAAATAGGAACAGAAGAAGGCACAAAAGTTGAATATGGCTTGCAGGTCGAAGAAGGAACAATCGTCAAATTAGGCTCGCGGGCCAAGAGATTTTCATCAAATTTAACATCTATTCTAATAATAATTTCATTACAATGTGGTTGGAGAAGTCTATAACCTTTGGCATCTTCACAATAACCAACAAATATACACTTCTCACTTTTAGCCTGTAATGTTTCCTTTTCTCATCGAGAATGTGAGCCCATGCTATACATGAAAATACACGAAAGTGACTTACATATGGTTTAATTTTAGTCCATGCTTCTTTTGGTGTTATATTTTTAAGAGCCTTTGTGGGAGTGCAATTTACTATGTAATTTGCATAGTGATGGCTTCTTCCCAATACTTTAGACTTAATCCCTTAGATTGGATCATACAATTAGTCATTTCTTTTAATGTGTAGTTCTTTCTCTCAACAATACCATTTTGTTGTGGTGTATATGGAACAATGTGTTGCATTTGGATGCCATGTGTAGTGTAGTAACTTGTAAAATTATTGTTCACATATTCACCTCCATTATTTGTTCTTAACCTTTGAATTTGATGTCCATATTGCTTTTCTACAAGGGCCTTGTAGGATATAAACTTGTCAAAAACTTTTCTCTTAAGTTTTAAGAATTAAACCCAAGTACGTCTAGAAAAGTCATCAATGAAAGTTAAGAAATACGTGCACCCAGAAAAATAAGGAGAAGAAAGTGGACCACACAAGTCACTGTGAACAAGTTGCAAAGGGACTGAGGTGTGCCAAGAGGCACGTTTGTTAAAATTGTCTCGATGATGTTTGTCAAGAGCACAACCGGAACAAACACCATCTTTGCATGAAACAAGAGGAAGACAAATCACCTTCTGTTGATTACATAGTTGTTGCAATGAGCGATATTTTATATGACCAAATGGCTCATGCCAAAGTTTGCTCAAGCCATCGTTGTGAGCAACAAAAACTGATGGAAAATTTTGATGACCCAAAGTTGTCAAACTTGTACAACCTAGTAATATCATCAACAATTCCAGTTGCAAGAATATGCTTAGGATATTTTAGATCATTGATTACAAATTAGTGACGTGAAAACTATACGGTTTTACCTTCACCTGAATGAGTGATTCGATATATTGATAGAAGGTTACAGGAAAGAATTGGAACACATAATACATCATTGAAATGACCATTATCTACTTGAATTGTTTTAGATCCTACAACACTAAGATATCTATCATAACCAACAAATATTTTCTTGGTGTTACATTCATTTAGAGTAGAAAATATATCTTTCTCCTTAGCCATATGATAAGATGCTCCAGAATCAATAAGCCACTCATCAGAAGAAGAAGTAGAAGTTGCATTGAAGGAGAAAATAGAAACAAAAAGTGCATGTCCATGAGAAGAAGAAGAAGAAGAAGTAGAAGTTGCATTGAAGGAGAAAATAGAAGCAGAAAGTGCATGTCCATGAGAAGAAGAAGAAGAAGAAGTAGAATCAATATTGATTATTGTGCTTCTTCATTGTTGCTTCTAAAGTTTCCATCTTCTTGAAACATTTGAACTCATCATGATCATCATTCCCACAAAATTTTCAATGTTTGTCAGTGTTCTTATTTTTAGATTTTGCTCCTTTGTCACCATTAGGAGCTGAAGTTGTCTAAGTGGGTTTGGGACCCTTGTTTTTCTTGTTTTTGTGGCAAGGATGTTGCTTCTTGGTATTCTTGGTATTATCTTTATGTTGGGTGACTGAGGCTTTGTTGGAGGTACCTACAGTGTTGATCACTCCAAGTTGTACAAGTTTATCTTGTTCTCTAATCAAAGCATCACAAAATGACTCAAGAGTGGGTTTTGATAAGTTTTCCCTAGAGCCTCTCTCATGGCATAAAAGGTAGATACAAACATAGAATATGCACTACCTGTCTTAGAAATAATAATATAGATGCAACGCTCTTCCTCCAGCTTTATGTTACACTCTTCTCATAAAATTATAAGTGTTTTAAACTTAGATAGATAGTATTCAATGCAAGAAAAATCATTTGGACTTAAAGTCAATATCTAATTTTCTAACTGATGTGCTCAAATAATTGTTGGCCCTTGACCAAGTTTTAAGGAAACATTGGTCGTTTTTTACCACTTTTGGGACTTCGACAGGCTATTCGAAGATGGAGCGCCTAGGTGGAACTAAGATCGTGGGATCTCACTTGTTTTGTGGGCTTATGGACTGAGCAAAGGGTTAAATAGGATTTATGTAATGGGTTATGGGATGTCGTCCCATGGGTTCACCCATGATTAGGCCCTTTTGTAAATGTATAAATAAGTAGTTAAGCGATGTAAGAGTGGTTGTTGTTTTGGGATAGTCATTGGCTTAGTGCATGACTATTTGGCTTTGTGCAAGAGTATGTTAAGACTTGTGGAGCTAAGTGCAAGTGTTTTGGTAAGTTTTTTTGTGCACAGGCATTGTACGTAAGGCTATGTGCTTGACAGAGGAGTTGGCTCTATACCTTGACCTAATTTTGGGAAGGAGGATCTGGTGCGCAACGCGCAGATCTCCTTTCCTCTGTGGAGTTTGGCTCTGTGGATTTGTGCACAGGAGAATTTGAATGTGAGAAGATTTAAGACTAGTAAAGAAGAAGAAGAGTTGGTGGACATAGCCCTACACTGGGGTGAACCACATATATCATGTGTTTGATGTTCTTTGTGCGATGTTGTTTATGTTGTTTATCTTGTTTATCTATTAGTGCGTTGATATTTATATATGTTAGATAGATATGTGGATGCTTAGTTCTCTCTTGATGGTAAATGAATGCTAGATCTAAGCTAATGCTATGTGCTAAGTAGTCAAAAGTACTTGATCTTTATCGTTACTACGTTGATCTGTAATAAGAGTTTAGTCTGTGATGTGAATGAGCCTCATGAACTAATGCATATTGTTGTCTAAGTGCTTTGTTAAGCGTAATAGTCACAGATCTATGTCCCATCTTGGTTGTAGACACCTATGTCATGCAACCCCCCCTTCTCCTACCTTGGGTGAGACTTCATATGCTTCACAGGTGTTGCCGAAAGGGATGGTAGTTAGGGTTTTGTTGGTGCGTTTTTGAAGCGTTGAACCCCGGGTCTGCCCCTGTGCCAACAATAATATTTTGTTTACCAAACACAAATTCAAGCTTTTCCCAAGCTTCATCAGGGTCATCAATTTCTTGAAGGTGGAACCCTAAATAAGGAGAGATGGGAATTTGGATCAGTCCACGTGCTTCGGAATTCCTATTAGCCCATTTGACTTTATTTTCATCATCAGTGGGTTCTTTTTCCTTTCCCAAGGTAATCTGCTACAGGCCTTTACTTATTAATAAATCCCCCATATGGGATTTCCATTGGAAGTAGTTGGTGCTCGTAATCAAAATGTCACTATAATAATCCACATTAAATCTATAGACAATATGGATTTAAAAACTTAAACTAATGATATGGATGGAAATATCTCTAAAATTTAGGCGGTTTTAAAAAAAAGGCATTGGAAACGGAATTCGGATGTGAAAGTTATTCCCTCACTTTTACAAATAAGTTACTTTATGAAGTGACCCACTTTTATAAAAATAAGTGGGGATCACTTTTACATTGAAGTTACTTTATAAAAGAAAGTTGCATGCAAAATAAATAACTTTAAAATAAAATATTAAAGCTACTTATAGTGATTCACTTTTATACTTGAAGTGAAATATACTTTACAATGGATGCATGAACTTTTTCAAAAAAAGTAACAAAATAGAGACTTGAACTCAAGACCTCTTACTTAATAAGGAAACTTTTAAACAAGTGAGCTAGCAAAACATATTGTATTGTTTAGAACGAAGATTGGGGTTGTTGTTGTTGTTGTTGTTTAGGAGGAGGATTAGGGGTGTTGCTGTTGATGATGATGATGATGTTGATGTTGTTTAAGACAGCCTTGAAGAGGGTGCCCATAAAAAACTCTTTTCACACAAGGAAAAATATTATGCTTCTCGATGACAACAAGGGTTAGATATCGATTAGCTTACCCAAAAAATGCACCTTTTCCTATTTGTTTCTGATTTTTCAAGATCTCACAGGGTTCAGGGAAAAGAGCATACGCAGATCTAAAAGAGTAGAAACTTGGAAACAAACAATATAAAACCGAAATAATATCTGTAAAAATTTTAAAAGGGCATATTCAAGATTTATACCTCTGGATATGACTGAAATGGTTGTATCTTGGAACGATCCTCTCAGCCCATAAATGTTTGGAAATAGCAGAAACCAAAGATGAGGCAACTTTGCTTCACGATCTCAATTTACAATGGGAGTGGGTCTTCAAACAAGCTCTAATACCATGTTCGACAACACAGGAATTCCAATAGAGGATGAAAACCTTCAGTAACCACTCACACAACCAGATCAAATACACACCGATATTTTGACGTGGTAAAACCCCAACAGGGAAACATCCACGGCCCCATCCAATGCAGCCACTTGGAGAAATTTATTAATGCAAAAGAAAAATATTACAGATATATTTTACAAGAGAGTTTCTCATAGTCAATCATCGTAAAATGATCCTCCATGATCTTTAAATAGAGATGATGGATCAATCAGGTGTTAATCCACAGATCAATGTAGTCGTTAAGATTGAGGAGAATATGAACCATCGTATCACTCTATGTCAGGAACATATCGTGATTGTTGGATTTCCTAACTACAAATGCATACTAATGCATACTAAAGAAACACACTAAGAAACACACTTTTACCTAATGACACATTAGACCAAGTAGGTCTTAACTAACTCCTAAGTGTCTAAATATCCTAACATCGAGCCCTTTGCTTTCTTTTCAAACTGTTATTTGTGGCCAATTTCCATCTCTATCCCCTTGTTCACTATTTGAATTGTTCGTAAGCCCCATTTCCAGAGTTAAAATATATCTAAAGGAATTCAATTTCAAATGCAAACAAAGGTTTGTACTCCAGAGAGATAGGTTTCACTATGACAAGAATACACATAGACAGGAATCTCCACGTGGACAACCATTTGAAAGGTATAGTTTGTGAGAGATAGGTGGCACTATGAGAAGAAGACACCTAGATAAGAATCTCCACATGGACAGGAATATCCATGTGGACAATAATATACAAGGTGGACCCTTACACACTCTTCAAAGTGATTATCTCAATTGATTTATATATTGGGTTTGATTCCCCCATCAGGACCCTTTCTCACCATTCAAAGTGTTCATCATGGATAATTTTAAAATCGGGCCTAATTCCCTCATCAGGTCGCTTACTCATTGTTCATATTGTTCATCGTATTCGATATCCATATCGATCTTAATGCCCCCATAAAGCCCCTTCCTCATTATTTTAACTATTCATTGTGGTTGATTTTAGAGTTTGAATATCTCAAAAAGCGTTTTGTTTCAAAGGAAAATTAAGTTTCATACTCTAAAGAGATAGGTGACCCTATCAAAAGAAGACACATAGACAAGAATTTCAACATGGACAATTTAACTATTTGCAAGGTGGACTTCACACACATGACTATGATTTCATGGGATTAATAGAAAGTGAGGACTGCTAAGAATGAGTTAATGGAAAGTTCAATTAAATGGCCCATGAAATTAAAGGATTAAGTGAAATGAGCAAGCCCAAGGTTCTTTTAGAACCAAATACTAAGAGCACTTTTTCCCCAACAACATATAAGTAAAAGGATTGGAACTTTTACACTAGGGTTTTTTCATTCAAAAGATTATTTTTTAGCAGTTGAAGAGGGGGAAAGAGAGACTAAAGTCATCAAAATCAAAGATGTTCCTAGAGCATCACAGTTTTGCAATAGAAAATGGATTTCTCTTCCGCCTGTTAGCGACAATTTTTTTCTTGGGCACAAAAGTACCCAGGTCTGCAGGTTGCATGGGAAGCGCCCAAGCACAGAGTGGGAGAATCTCTTTTCAGGTCACAAGTCAAGCGAGCGGGCGAAGTTTTGTTATCAGCAGCCGAAATCCACCTATAAAGTTGATCGGCGATCACCGGGATTTTGGGGCTATCAAGTTGCCTGAGATTTAGCACAAGGGGTAKCACCCATAGTTCAAGACAGATCTGGGTCGTCCGATCCAGTTGGGACAGGTGGTAGCCAGTCGGCATTGTGGAGATTTGTGTTTCGGGAAACAAGGGACCTCCCATTCATTTCAGTTGAAATTGTCGATCGGCGAAATGCTGAGGCAGCTTTGGAGCCGAGCCCACGGTCCCAACGCCAGGTCACGTCAAGCGAGCCTGGGATTGAAAGAAGCCCCCTTTTAATAGCGAATGCTATCTCGACCATTCATCTTAGGGACACGCGGCACGCATCCATTCCATGTCGGCATTTGGGAGTTCGAGGGGTAAGCGCTCCTCGTCATTTCACATCTCGAAACCTCAAATCCTGAAACGTCGAAAGTGCCCAGAATCGGGCCCATGGTTTTGGCACCTGGTCACAAAGGAGCAGGCCTGAAGGAGGGGCGCTAATGTTTACCAATTGGCAAGATGGGTCCCCAAAGCGCCGAGAGCGATCTTAGCCGTTCACCCCGGATGAACACATGGCGCGCGATTAGGTTCCTCGCCTTTTCGTCGATCATGATTTCGAAGCACAAGTAGCCGCTCTTTCATATCCTCGAAGCATGAAGCATCGAAGACGTCTCGGACCCGGGCCCACGGTATTACCAAATTAGTTCAAGACCGTCAGATCAGTGGGGGGATGTGTGGCGACTATTAGGCCCTCCCGGCATTTCGCCTATCGTGACTTTGAAGAGGAAATACCTACCCCCTCTTATCCACGAACCCTGAAACTCCGAAAGCACTCAGGAAGATAGGCGTAGGGTCACGGCCCATGGTCACTTGAGGGAATAGAAAGGGTTGTTCAGAAGGGGTCAAAAGTGCCAAGTTGAGTTTCAAAAGGGGGGCATTGTGTTCTCTAGATGTCGGTTTGACGTGATCTAGATCTTGATACCTACCTGAAGCGAATGAAGGAGAGAGAAGGTAGTTGAAGCCTCGCTTCACGCATTAATTGCAAGGTATGGATGCCCCAGCTAAAAGTCTACCTGAGATGGTCCTCTGTACTGGTTCTTTCAATGGAAGCCATGTCAAGTCCTCGACTCACCAGGGAAGCCTGCGCATGCTAATGAAGCATTTAAGGGCTCAGCTACCCTCTGGCGCGAGCCATGAAGAATTAAGGTGGCATATGACAGAGAAGTGCAGGCAGGATTTGATTGAAGAGACTCCTCATCCTGAAATTCTAGTAGGCCTCTGTTGGGCAAGTGTTTTGAGTATATATACTTAGTTTTGGTATTTTTAAAGGTATCGATGGTAGAGCGAAGCTCCCGATTGTAAAGTTTTAACAGAGACTCTAGTTCTCTGGTTATGCATCTGTATGTAAGATTTCTTGTTTAATGACAGATAGTCTTCCTACCCCATCTAGCTTTCATCTCATACTGAAAGAGTTCGTGATTGACTGATTCATGTGAATTATTGCAATTATGTTATGATAAAGGATTTATTGTTGCATTATTGTATTCTCTGGTTTTCTGCATTTGAATGTAAGAATATCTTGCATTTAGATGTTTTCTCCTACAGTCTGTTAGAAACCTGATGTTTACGACAAAAATTTTCAGTTCTCTTATACAAGTCTTCCCCCTACTCACCCTTACTACAACTCACTATCTGAAGTTTATCTAAGACCTCACTTGCCCATGCATGCCCGACCTAGTTTCGGTGTTAGAGCAGCGTCGTTTTGAGTTAGCTTCCATTCGATCACCCCTTTTTATAAACAAATCGTGACATAAACTTATGGGTGTCAGGCTCTGCTCCTACTGCAATCCAGGAGTGACCTCCGTCGCCAACACCTCCCACTTCCCATTTTCTTCATTCTCACTCGTATTGTAAGAATTTTTTGAGTAGCAAGCTCTATAGAGGGAAACAAGAAACTGAATATAGTGATTTTATAATCCCAACACCTAGTGAATTTGTTTTAATATAATGGTTGTTTCAAATCTGAGACTTCATGTAGTCCCCGACACTGGAACTAATGTTTGATGAATGAACTATTTGATTCATTAATAAATCAGGACCAAGGTTGTTGCCATTGGTTAATAATAAATTCAACAAAGTTATGTTGTTTTACTATTCTTCATTTCCTATCATATATATGTTGAGTAAGCTAATGGATCTATGCTCGTCTTGTCCATTGGTTTTTTTTTTGATAAATATGTGCTAGGAAAGTAGCTATGCCTCCTCCTATGATTATAATTTTTTTTCCAATCTAAGTAGATTTTAGTACCCATAGTTCAGAAAATCATTCTTATGGATAAAATCCCATCAAAACCCCCTGCTAGTTGGCCCCTTTTTGAAGTTCCTCCAAATTAAATTTAAGTGTATTATTCTTATTCAAAATTGATAGTAGATATTGACTCCATGCACAATTTCATATGTTATAAATTCAGTCTAATATTCATATATTAAAATAGGTTGTCCTTGGGTGACAAACAATGACTCTTGCCTTAGGAACTATTGGGGGAACCCCCCATCTGGCCCAAGAACTAGCTAGAAGGCCTAGATTGATGAAAGAAGGTGCATATTGCACACTATTCCTTATCATTTGGACCCTCTCAAGAGATATGGGAAACAAACCATGGGACAACATATGAACTGGCATCGTTGTCGATCATGACCCATCCTAGTATGTGACACAATTTTATTCTCTAATTGAAGAGAGAAAAAACTACTCGATGAAATATATGTGTAGAATTTATAAATGAATATATTTACTAGATCAATTACCTCCTACCATATACAAATATTTATTTCAAACTCTTCAAGGAAATATTGATAAGTGATACATTCTCTAAAAACTTCAAATATTTATGTGAAAGGAAACTCCATCAAAAATGAGACTCCATCAAGGAAAGTGTTCACCCTAATAAGTTGTATTCCAAATACATTTTCACAAGATCCAATTCCAAAGGAATATGATCACTCTAATATCAAATCCAGAACAAATATTCTAGTGAAGAGAAAGGCCTCCACACCTAATTGTAGGCAAGTGATCAGACTATACTATTCAATTATCCCTTGTTGTATCTAAGTGTATTAATATTCCTATGCTACACTCCCATAACTCAATGATATATTAGAAATATATATTTGATACTTGGACTATCTTAGTCCACCCTTGATATATTTATCAAGAGCACTTGTCTTTTTTGACCAATTTCCCAAATTAAATATCTTGTTTTCTCATAAATCCCCACTCGATAAGAAGAAGAATTCAAGTCCTATCTAGTCATCTATTAACCTTTTTTAATCTCATACCTCCAAGTATACACATCCTTGGGATATTCTTCATCATTCAAGACTCATTCCCATTCTTAGATGAAGACCCCAAACCCTCATATGGTTATCCATATCTAGCATTCAAGTTCAAACCATTGGTTGTATCCCCCAAACTTCCTTGGAGACCTGCATGATAGCTACCTCAAATCACCTTACTTCTTTCCAAGATTGTGCAGACAAATTATATCTAGAAGATGATGATGTGTTCTCTATAATGTTTACCTGTTGTCTAGAAGGAGAAGTTGGGAAATGGTTTAGGAACATGATAAATGGGTCTCTAAGGCACCAGGCCTAATTTCATGATAAGTTCCATAAAAAAAAATAGGGGTCAATAAAGATCACAAATATTATCTCACTGACTTCAACACCCTGAGAAGGA
The DNA here is from genome assembly GCA_032191745.1 of Picea mariana. NCBI lineage: Eukaryota > Viridiplantae > Streptophyta > Pinopsida > Pinales > Pinaceae > Picea > Picea mariana. Next base: position 63,215 of record JASDQU010106937.1, on the reverse strand, counting down.
GTAATGGTGAAACAGTTCCTGAGTTCACCAACAGATTCTGCAACTTGTATCATAGAATTTGTAAAAGTGTTGAACCTTCAAAACTTGCAACAATGGTATCCTAGACCACTTTTTTCGACACTAATTGTTTTTACATATCAGAGAAAGAAAGTCTATGGACTTGGAGGCCTTGTTTAATAATGTTGAATATCTATAGAGAAATGTGAAGGACTCGAGGATACAAATCAAAACCAGATAGGATCCCCTTGAACGATGAGATTTCCAAGACAGAAGGAAAGGAAAAGAGAGTAAGAAATCTTAAGCCACCAAAGAAACCTTATCCATGGAATAAGTGATCAAGATGTTGAAACCAATGGACAAATATCTCTCTAAATTAAAGAAATTGAATTTTCCCATGATTTTATAGGGCCTATGTCGAGGACAAAAACTTTTCCCCTTGGGAACCAACCTTAATTTAGAAATCCCACAAATGTTTTGAAAATATGAATAGGTTGGAAGAGATTGACCTACCACAGACATCAAGAACTCGAGCTAACATGATGATTCCCCCACCCCTCTACTATGAGGAATACTATGAACAAGGTAGAGGAGAATCTATAGATGAGAATATGGACCTTAATATGTGCTTTCATCCTAATGATCATTTGAACATTGCAAGTAACTCATTTCCCCTTCTTGGATATGATTAGCTCCACATGATGGAATAACAAGAAGAACTCCAAGGGGAGAATATATACATGGAAGAAGAAGAGCCCTTATATATATCCCCTACTTAGCTATGAATGGTTTCTGATAATATCATAGTTGAGGTAAGGAGGAAGTATAAATTAAGACCTAGTTCAAATGCCCCTAATTTTAGAAGGGAAGAAATGCCCAGGAATACCAAGAATGCTAGAAGAGAGAAACCAAAGGTTCTTAATAGTTTGAGGAAAGGTACAATACCCAAAGAATTTAATTTGTGGATGTTGTAGGAAAATTCCCCTATGGATAGGTGAATATCCTCTTGGATCCTAGACCCCTATTACCAAGATAGAAAGATGCTAACATTGAACACTAGCATTCCTTTAAATGTAGTTAAACTAGTCAAAGAGAAATTAGGAAGAAACTATGATGTACCTTTTCTTTGAAGCTTGTCCTTGCTTAGCCTAGGCTGAACTTGATATTCAATCTCATTGATGATATTTGCAATCCAATAAACAACAAAGACAACACATACTTCATATTCTACCAAGATTAGTTTAAACTAAATTTATCAACAAAAGACAAGTATATGTAACCATACATAAACTTGAAGGAAATAGGCCAAGCATATATTAATGAGAACATTACAAGGAACTTACAATATGTATATGCAATTGTAGCAACCTCTCCAAGTCCTCCTTGTCCAAACCCTTGCTCGAAAGATCCACGATCATAATGACAATACTTTTTGTTGATAATTCTCCTCCTTTTCACCATGAGAATGCCTCCTTTTATAGGCTTTGAGAGGCTCAACCACCTTAGTTATATTTGGAATAAGTTGAGGATATGACTCCATCAATTGTGGCATCTCCCTTAGATGCATCCTAAAGCTTGGATTCAAGCCAAACCAACTCAGATCATCTCTAGTTGTCTTTATAGATAAGGGAGATTTCTTCCCATGATTCTCTCAACAAATCGACGCTCCCTCAAAACTGGCAACAGAGCGCCTACAACGCTCCCTACTAGATGGACAGGGAGTGCTAGCGCTCCTTGCATGTGAGCAGGGGAGTGATGATCTTCTAAAAGTTCATTAAGATGACCATTTCTCAAGGAAAAAAAAAATCTTAGCTTGTCAAATTATGTGGTTTCCATTTCCAACAATTCTTAGAGGATGTATCAAGTGTTTCCAGGGTGTCTTCTACAATGCAACATATGCAGAATGAAAATGAGGAATTTATGAAACTTGCGACAAAAATGCAACACTTGCGACAATGATAATGTGACATTATCGAAGGGAAAAATTTTGATGTGTAACATATTTCCCCCCAACGCGTGAAGTCAGAAGACGAAAGTTGATGACTAAATCACTTTGTATATTTTCGATTCAAGGGTATGGATTCAGAGAACCTGGTAGAAGCTGCAAACAACCATCAAACAAATGTTATCATGTGTGTCAAACTCAAGGTAGGAATACCTATGCTTGAGTAACAAAGAACTTAAGGTATGGCCGACAATAAATACATTGTGGATCCATGATGATATTGACTAAGGGTATAGCCACCAAGGATACAATGTGGATCTATACTTCCATGACATGAACTGATCGCAGCCACGAGAAATACACAGTGGAGCTACTAGATGATAAAACACAGCCAAGAACCAATACAATGTGGATATATGTGATAGTATATGTACATCATCATTCTCAAAATAACTCCTTTGAGGCATGGGGAAAGAAAATAATAGAGTGAATGCTCAACCCAAGGTCTTCGTCCAAATCCTGATGTGGTACAAATCTAGCCATGTGAATAGATGTTTTGATGTCGAACATGGTAGAAACCACTTGATTACCAATCATTGAGGTAAACCGTTAAAAAGTGTGAGGTAAATCACCAATGAAGTCAATGACTCCCAAGGTACCTTAGTACAATCCAACAAATGTGAATAAATGAGTTGAAGTCAAACATTTGTGGAATCATCCGATCATAGGTCAATGATGTAAACCTATTGTCAGAGGCGAGGAGGCCTACCGTTGAGGCATGCAGGTCCCAAAGTACTAATTGGTTTCTAAGTATTATTCATGAATGATTTGTTGAAGTCAACAAGAAAATATTCATCGAAGGAGGGCCTTGATGTATCCCCCATCATCAACACGAAACTTTCATAGGAAAGTTATTTAATATGGTGAATCAAATGAGTATGGACTGACATGAGTATTGAAACTGGAATTTTTTTATGGTTGACTCTCGAGGTGGATACTTCCCTTGAACATTGAGGCACAACAAGACTTGGCAGCATAAACATAATGTGGACCAAAACATAATGATGTGGATGCTATGACATTCATCGGGTGACCCAAAGGAGTGGAAAGACTCATAGGATTGGTTCAGTGCATAGGTTTAGTGGATTATCCAAGTGTTCAAAATTTCAGTGGAAACAAGTGTTGTGTTCAAGGGCAACTGCAAGAGTGACCTGTAACAATTCTAAAACCTAACTTGAATTACTTCCTTCAATTTTTTTTCCCCCATCCAGATAGAAGAGTACCTCTTTTTGTTTTTACGAGTTCGAGGATGATAACACATGCTCGATATAACTCACCTTCGGTAATTCCCTCTTCTTGTTTAATGAACTAGAAGAAGTAAGGGTTCGGTGCCATATGGGCCCTTCAATGTGTGATTTTAGCAAGTCTAGAGAAGGAAAACTCGATGGTTTTTCATGTTTAGAGAGTCTGAAAAGAAATTAAAGGTGACTCCAAGGTTGTCCATTTTCATAATTTTAATCTTCGAAGTCCGAAAAAGAGATAAACTACTACTCGGGAGACACCCTTTCAAAACATTTTAAATGAGTGTGAATGGAAGCAATATCACTCGGCAATCCTTTCATATTTAGAGAGTCTGAAAATAGCTTAAAGATGACTCCAAGGGGTTCCTTTTTCATGTAACTTTTACGAGTCCTAAAAAGTGATAAAATTCTACTCGGTTACATTCTCATGTTTTTTCGAGCGCGAGAAAGAACAAAGATTATGCTCGTCATTGTTGTTGAAGTCGCCTTTTTCAACTAATTTAAATGTATTTTTTAAAGTCAATTATTGGTTTTTAAGTTCTTTTTCACCTCGTGACATTTACCTACTAAAAATCTCAGTATTCTCGACATGTGAAATAGAAAAGGATGCTATGTTTCATAAGTCACCACTTTTTATCGTTAAACGGAAGTTTTTACTTTTTGTAACTCAGAATATCGCTCTTCGGGAGTTACAAGTCACAAGATTTACAAGCTCTTATGTGTGAGGTTGTGAAAAGTTTTAAAAATCTTACCTCAAGTGAAAGATGAGAGTAAGATTCTTTAAACCCCAGTCAAATGTTGTCGGGATTTCACATCTCGACATTCACTCTTTCCTAAAACATTATCGTCATAACTCTGAAAGACGAAGCCGCAAGAATTTTACATAAGTAACCTGGGTTAGTGTCAGGGGTGATTATTTTTTACCATGGTTAAAGTCTCTCGGGATTTCGCGACCCAACATATGTCCCTCCCAGAAACTATACCTTCGAAACCTCGAGTGGCGAAGTAGCGATATTGCTCAAACATAATTAATTAAACCACTTAATCTAGTTTACCTTCTAGTTTAAATAAATCACATCAGAATGATCTCGGGATTTCGCGAATCGGCTAGCGCTCCTCCCGGAAAATATACTCTCGAAACCTCGAGCTGCGAAGTCACGATATAAATTAAAACATGATTAATTAAACACTTAATCCTAGTTACATCCTTCCTTATCTAAATTTAATCATCGTGATCCCGGGTTTTAGAGGCTCGAAAGGTTAGAGTGAAAACTCCCGACACAGCGAACGCCGAAAGGTTGATTAAAGTTTAAGTAAGATTAATCAAAAAAGATAAGCAAGCTTAATCAGTGTTCAATACAAATAATAATATGCATAGTCTACGAGGTAATTTTATATTTTCCTTGCGCCAACTTGTGTCATGAACCGTCGAAATTTATGGCATTAATTGGAAATAAGGCGAAACGGAAAGTAAGGATAGGGTCTTTATTGTTAAATATGTCTCTAAATATGATTTGACCATTCTGTTCATAAGGACACCAAATTTTTTAAATGATCGAAGATATAGATCTTTTTCCTTTTTGTTCTATTCACAAAGCTCATTTCTATCCCGCGCGGATAAGTTTTTTCAGCAAACTGATCTTTGTATGTATACACATTTTTATTACAGGAGAGCTAAGTCACAATCTTTTGTCATGGCCCCGCGAAAAGTGTCCAAGACAAGTGCTGATATTTTGGGACAAGGATCCAATAATGTTTCAGATACTTCACCTCGAAGCATTGATTCCATATGAACTTGGTCATACATCCCAGAGGTTTTGCAATCAGATTTGGTGAACTGTTCAGATGATTCCAGTGACAACGAGAAAGACAACTTGACTACCAAATACAAGATCATCGTCCAGGAAGATATGCACAAAGTAGTGGTCAGGCCACATCTTCTGCCTTACTATGACATGATCCGATGGGTGCTAGATCATGTAGATATCCCTACCAAAACCATCATCAGCGAGCAGAAGGTCATTGTTGGGACCTTTAGACCAGAAAACTTACAGGCGATGTACAAGTTACCACACACGTCGAACTTCACATACAATGTAGAGTATCTAGAGGGTTTTAAACAGAAGGAATGCGAGAAATATGTGAAAATCTTATCTGATTTGATCAAGGATTGGGTCTCACACCCAGCGAAGTTCAGAGCAGATAGCAACGAATTTTAATCCATATCTTCTTTGGAACCACAATTCAAATACATAGAGAAGATGACCTATAGATTGTATGGGAGGGAAGAAACCACACATTTCTTCCTCCCATGGGTGCCTCTAATACATACATAGCAGAAGGTTGTTCCTCCAACTGGGCCAAATTGTTGTCAAATAGTCTGACCAGTCGGATTACAGATTATCGGATGCAGAGGGAAAGTGGGAGAGCCACCTCATCTTTTATGTTTGCATACATCATGGACGCCATCTGTTCCATGACACCTTTTCCCTTAATGAGTTGGAGCTAGGCTCCATCGGAGACTGAGCCTATCCATGTCTATCATTCTAAGCTTTGGGAGGATAAGGCCTCAGATTTTATATATGAAATCTTCAATTGGGTAATGGTACCAATGCATGTTGCCATCTTCGGTAATCCACCATCCCGGATCTCAGATAGCATTATAGCCAATTTAAGCAGGGTGGCTGACTAGTACGTGGAGGAAGAGTTTTCATACATCAGGGTTTTCGGTGCTTCTGTCCCTCCACATGCTCTACCATTATTTATACACGATAGGTTGGCCTGTCGCAAGATCTCCATGCAAACTGTGATTGGTGGCATAAGTAAAGAGCTGAAGGGGTTCTCAAAGAAGGTATGGCCACCTTTCCCCATTCATTTAAACACCTATTGTTTATTATATTATGGGCATGCAAAGGCCGAGGAAACAGCCTTAGAAGATATAAAATTAGTCAATATTGAATTCAAGAAACACGACCCACAAAGGGTCGTGAGTAACCACTTAGCTAGTTGTGGCCTTAAAARGTTTGAGCATGAGAATTCACCTCATGATGATATTTTTCGAGGCGCGAGATCGTATGCCGAGGTTTTGTCTTGGATACAAGCCCTGTCGCCCAAACARAAGGCTGATGTTTTCAAGTTCCAAGAACATAGGCAGAGYTGCCTTCCCCTAGTATTACATGGCAAGAATCCAAAGACCATAGAGGTGCAGAAAACAAAGGCCGAAGGCTCCAAAGATTCATCACCTRACCAAGAAGAACAACAGGATAAAGAAGAGCAAGCTGGGGGCCTGAAACAGGAAGTCGAGGCTTCCGATCCTCCAAGCGAGCCAACTTCAATTGCTACTCTAGGGAAATCATATAAACAGGTCATTAATCCCATTGTTTCTATTACTCCCCTGCAGTCAACAAAGGGAATACCAGACGGAGGTTGGATTTTTGGTGTAGAATTAGCACCCATATCAGTGGAAGAGATACCTTCGAATGAATTATTCTTCAATAAGAAGAGAAAGGCTGTCGTGAGATAAGAACTCTACCAAGAGGCAGGTACTGTATCTAAGAAATTTAAAATTATAACCGATGGAAGAACCATGAAGAAAGAAGAATTTGCAACCTAAATAGTAGGAACATTGGGTGCTTTCTCTATGGAAAACCAATATTCGGTCAGGACCTTAAAAGATCAACTGAAGCGAAAAAATCGTCTAATCAAGACATTAGAGGCTAAACTAGCTACAGCAGAGGCTGCTGCCAAAGATCAGGCGAACACAACTTTGGAGCAAGCTAGAATAGATGATCAAAATGAAATCGAGTGGCTCAAAGCTGGTCTCGAACAGTCACAGCTGATGGTTCAGACAAGTCAGATACAGATAGTCCAGCAAGGAGAATTGATAGAGTAGCTTCGGTCCAAATTAGAGTTAGCCGAAAGCCAGGTAATCGATATCGGGATATTTCAATCCCAACCAATAGAAATCAGAAAAAGGTTATCGACGATGCAGCAAGGTCTACTTGTTAAAGTAGAAACGATTCAAAGTAGTTGTCAACTCATTGATCAGATATTGGAGAACCTTTCTCTCAAATAAAGGGAAGTCAGAGTAGCTCAGGTTACGTTTCAGTAGGCTATTATAGCCATGACGAGAAAGGAAATAAGCAGTAGTTCCAGTTTTCCCATCTCACAGCAGACCAGGGGCAATATCTTGTTGAAAGAATGGGAGTGAAATATATCTAAAGGCAGACAACAAGCTAAGGAGATAAGAAAATTTTGTGAAGAAACTTTCGGTTTGTTAGATGGGATGTGGTTGGGTTCTGATGGTGAAAGTAGCATTGAGATACTGGGTTGGATCAATACAGCCAAATATCTGCTAAATATCAAGGAAAGTGAAGAAAGAGAATTAGCCAAAATTTCACAAATAACCCAGACAGACATAGTTCAAATAGATAAATGGCTAATTAAACCAATTATATTATTATGTTCTATCAATGCCAAAGACCAGCAGGTGGAAGAAAGGTTGCCACGATTGGTGAAAGACTATTATATTTTTGAGGCCAATAACCAAGCAGAACCTTCTAAGCTGATATCACAGTTGGTAGAGAAGTACATTATTTGCATGGAGCAGATGAAGAGGTAGGCTTTCGGTACCAAATGAGGACAGAGATAAAGAAATGAAACATTTTAACTCCTTTGATTGTAACCGAAAACCTCTAAAACGATTGAGATTCCAGCAAATAAAATCTGTATAAATATACATTTTGTAAAAAAAAGGGGGGGGCTGGACCTTTTTGGTTGATTGTAATAGAGCCTATCTTCTTTTTTAATTAATACAAAGCAATCCAGAGAATCTTGATTCCATCACGACTATGCTATGAGTATGTTCTCTTTGTTATTCATATTCAATTTTATTTCGCTTATATACATCTGATGAATGTTGCACTACAATTTAGTAAAACTTCTACTGTGGTGGTTAAATTTTATTCATCTATATCGTTTATAGTTTTCCTCTGTATYGGCTAACAGCAGATACAAGACCTGTGAACTGTTAAGTTGTCATATTTTATGCTTCGTCGGATTCCTTCTTATTCTATTTTCTTCCCCTGTTTAAGGAGTGAGATTCTCCCTTGATAGGAGCCTTACTTTATAAACAGCTAAATGTTTTTCTCATATTTCACACACTTTTTATTTCAAATATAACACAGTTACGGAAAAAGGCCTTTGGTTTGCATTTTGTCCTTAAAAATTAATTTCAAAGTTCTCTTTATAAGATCAAATTGATACAGCATAAAAACTTTCAGATTTCTTTTAAATATTCATGTTCCTCTATGATTGTCCCCATTGTAAGACAACCTAATATTGAACCTGGTTTATCGGACCAAACCCATATCATTTTAAATCTCTTTGATACTATACTTAAAACAGACACCACCTGGGTAGAACTTGAACGTTCATGGGTTGCAATCAAATGAGATATAAACATCCAGGAACAGTTGGAAGCCAGAAAACGACAACCTAGAAATCAACCCTAGCTTCTTTTCCCGAAGGTATACTTTCCTCCCTTTTTACACCTTACTAACTTTCGGATGCCTAGACACTGTACTTTTTAAAGCCATAAGTACAAACTCTGGAACAACATTTTTTTGGCGTCGTTGTCGGGGAACGAAGATACAAAACCTTTTCCCTGGGAATAATGACATATATTTTCAAGCTTCACCCTTTGATAGCGAACAAAGAGTGGGAATTGTCTAAAGGATTTTCTTATCTTTCACTTGGATACTCTATGTATAATTAAGTTGCCATCCAGTCGAAGGAATTCCAGACAAAACCCAGAGAGCAAGCAGACCACACATGTTTCAGATACTGAAAAAATACTGAAAGCTAGAGGTTATTTTAAGCCGACTACTGCAGTCTATCAACTTAAGCACCCGCAACCCAAGACCAAGAATTCTTGTGAACCCTCAACTTCACATGGTACCCCACCCGAGACCACTAATTCATTTTTAGCTAGTTCTATGGTTAAAAGTGAAATCCTTCTGAAAACCTCTGTCAGACACAAAGGTAAAAACTCTGCGGTAAATTTATCAGCGGTTGATTCCCCACCAACTCTTATTTTAGACTTCCCGACCTCACCAAGCCTCAAAGAGTATACTATATATTCAAATCTCACACTTGCAGGATCCCCTGATTACGTCTCCTACAAATCTGAGGAGCCAAGTCCTCGCATCTCTGTCCACTCGTCTTTGCTTTTCTCATCCCTCGAAGAAGCTAGAAATCCACTTTTAGTCTTTCATAACCCTTTATATAACGCACCCTTTCCTTGTCATTTAGTACCAATGGCGGCCGCTGGAGGAGGAGCGGGGGGCCAAGTGCCTCCCCCGACCCCCAAAATTTTTACTAAAGTGGCTACGAGATATGCACCTTTGGTTCTACCTGTACCTCTTCATGACCTTCCTGAAAATTATATAAAAACTTTACCAAAATTTACAGGGGAAGGGGGTTTAACTGCGGCCGAACATATAAATTTCTTCGATCAGTTTGCTGATATTCTAGGTCTAGAACACGGAGACGTTTATTTGAGATTGTTTGTTCAAAATTTTGAAGGACAGGTACAAACCTAGTTTCAAAGCCTACCCGTAGGGTCTGTCCTTTCTTACGATGCCTTAGAAGATGCCTTTCTTAGACAATGGGGTGAGAGAAAAGACCACTTATATTATATAACCGAGTTCGGATCTTTAAAGAAAAGGAATTCAGAAACAGTTATGAAATTTATCCAAAGATTTAACAAACTGTATAATAAGATCCCATCCAAAGTTAAACCCTCCCAACCTGCACTTAAAGTAACCTTTGCAGAAGCTTTCGAACCCGACTTTTCCCTTCTCTTAAGAGAAAGGCAGGGGGCTACCTTAAACCGAATGCAGGATGATGTTGTGGGAATTGAATCTAACATGACGGCCTCTAGTAAGTTGAAAGCTAGGGTATAAATGGGAAACAGAGAAACCAGACATTTTAGGGAACAAGTGGGACCCTCAGGATCTAATAGATCCACAGACGACAAGATGGATGATATGGCTAGGATAATTAAAGAGTTGTTGAATAAGATTTCCAGAATGGAGCTATATCAATCCAAGAGTGATCCTTTCGTTAAAAGAGAATTCAGAAGAAACCCCAATCCTCAAAATCAACAAAGGCAGATTAAAAATGAAGATCAGAAAATCCAAACCCCTTTAAAAAATGAAAATTTTATAGGAGGAAATGACCTGGAAGATTTCGAGGGACTTGAAGAAGATGTGAAAAATTTGGGCAATGACTACATTCAGCCCTATGTAACTAAAGAAGATTATGAAAGGTCATTGAACACACCTCAATCATCAAATGAAGATGATGATATAAACAACAATGATTTCATTGTATGTCAAGAAACGTCTAATTCCATGACAGTTGGGATCCAACCAAGGTATAACTTGAGGTCTAAGAACAAACCTATGTTGATTTCTCAACCGAAGAAAATTCTCCCTAGAGGTGAAATATATGTGCTTGCCCCGAAAGAGAAAGAACCATCCAACAACAAAATAAAAGAGGTAGACTTGTTGGACCTCAAAAYGAAGGAGGGTGAGACCCAAACAAGGGGAATCAAGACAACTAAGACACTTGCACCGGTAAGTAAAATCATGAGTAATAAATCTGCCCAAACAAATAAGTTGGAAAAGAAAGAGCTTGAGGTTTCAACCAGAGAAACGAACAAAGTTAGCGGTGGATTTAKTTTTSAAAATGAGATAAATAGGATAAAAATATCGATCCCGCTGGTTGAATTAGCAAAGAATCCTGCATATCGAAAGTAAATAACCAAAGTGATAGGTTGTTTAGATCAAGAAAGTCAATCAGACGTAATAAATTTAGAATATGATAAGCCCAATATCACTTTTGGTCCACATTTCGAAGGTGTCAGAGACACCGTTGCTCCTTTCTATATCACCCTAAATATGCATGATCGAATGCTACATAACTGCATGCTAGATTCTGGAGCTTCACATAATGTGATGCCCAAAGCAATTATGGATAGACTAGGCCTTGAGATCACTCAACCTTACAGAGATCTCTATTCTTTCGATTCGAGAATAGTTAAGTGCATGGGTATGATAAAAGATTTAGTAGTCACCCTTGCACAGGTCCCAATCAAAAGTGTCCTGATGGACGTAGTTATTGCTGATATCCCCCCAAAGTATGGTTTACTGCTATCAAGGTCAAGGGGATCCAAACTAGGGGGGTCCCTCCAACTAGACATGAATTACACCACAATTCATGTATTTGGTGGGCAACTTACTCAGTTATACAGAGAAACGAGGTTAGCCTATATAGTGAGCGACCCTCAAAATCGTAAAAATTTTCTTGTTTACATTGCTAATCAAGATCTAGGAAATTGTATTTTGTCTTTTGATGATGATATAGACAGTTGCACAAAAGAGAATTACATAGACAAGAAAGAATCTGAAAATATGCATAGCACGGGGATATGGAAAATGTTTTTTGGCAGTGCTCTGTCATGTGAAGGAGAAGATGCAGGAGTACTTTTTGTGGCACCTAAAAATAAAGTTGTTGTCCCTTTTTCTTATAGGCTTCAATGGGATATAGACTACACTAACAATGTATGTGAATATGAAGCCTTAGTATTAGGATTGGAAGCTTCCAAGAAGCTGAACATAAAGAACCTGGAAGTATATGGAGATGCTGAGTTGATAGTCAAACAGATGAATCGACAATACCAGGCCAAAAACCCAAGATTGAGAGCGTATAGAAATTGTGCCTGGGATCTAATGGAAAAAAAAATCTCGTCTGTAAATTCCACTTCATCCCGCGCACCGAAAATTTACAGGTTGATTCATTAGCCAAATAAGTCTTGGCATTCGCTCCCCCCACAGCTTTTAAATTAAAATACCATATAGAAGTAAGGCACAGACCATCCATCCTGAACAACATACAACATTGGCAAGTTTTTGAGGATGAAAAATAGATCAGGAAGTTCCTAGAAGCAGTGGGAAACTTTTCTAAAACTCACATCGATCAAGAGAATCAAAATGATCACACATGGATCATGCAAGAAGGAGAAGACCCTCAGGAGTTTCGAGAAAAAATTTCCAACCATCGCATGTTAGTTTTAAAAAGTAATCAGATTTCAAAGGGACTAATCCCCCTGGAAATACTTTTCAATCAAAATGACATGCCTTTAAAATCCACTCTCCAACCCCAACCAAAAGAGGTTGAAGATTGCGACGTAGGGACAAAAGAGGAACCTAGGATGGTGAAAATATCAAAGTACCTTCCTCCTGAGGTGAAAAATAAGTATAAAGATTTGCTTGCACGATATAAAGACGTTTTCACTTGGTCTTATGAAGAGCTTAGGACCTATGACACTACTGTGATCGAACATAAGATACCTCTGAAGCCTGGTGTCAAACCCATTAGGCAAAATCTTAGACAAATCAACCCTATCCTATTATCCGTAGTTGAAAGAGAAGTTAAGAAGATTTTAGACGCGAAAATAATAGTACCACTGAGATACTCCGATTGGGTGGCAATCCTAGTCCTAGTTAGAAAAAAGAGTGGGGAGATTAGATTGTGTGTTGATTTCAGAAATTTAAATAAATCTTCCCTCAAAGACAACTATCCTTTACCTAAAATGGATCACATCTTCGAAAAGGTAGTCGGAGCAAATAGGATGTCTATGATCGACGGTTTCTCTGGGTACAATCAAATTTTTGTAAATGAACAAGATAAAGAAAAAATAGCCTTCACTACACCCTAGGGTACATTCATGTATGATAAAATTCCTTTCGGTCTAATGAATGTAGGTGCCACCTTCCAGCGTGCTATGGATATCACTTTCATCGGCGAAAGAGACAAGATTGTAGTTATCTATCTCGATGATCTAACCGTTTTTTCTAAGTCTGAAAAAGATCATTTAATACATCTCAAACAGACTTTCGAAAAATGCCACAGGTTCGGTCTGTCTTTAAACCCCAAAAAGTCTCACTTCACCATGCAAGAAGGTAAACTCCTGGGCCATATTGTGTCCCGAGACGGAATTAAAATTGATCCCAGTAGGGTTCAAGCTATAGACACAATAAATATTCCTAGAAATGTAAAGGAAATTCAGTCATTCTTAGGAAACATAAAAAATTTTAGAAGGTTTATCCCAAACTTTGCTGAAATTGTGAAATTAATTACAGGTATGTTAAAGAAAAACAGTGAGGTAAAATGGACAGCAGAGGCCAAAGAATCGTTTGCACGTATCAAGAGGGTTATAAGCGAGGCACCTGTACTGGCAAGCCCCAACTATCTAAAGGATTTTCTCATTTTCTCATTTGCCTTTGAGCATACCATTGTCATGGTGCTCCTCCAAAAAAATGAGGAAGGCTTCGAACAACCGATAGCGTTTTTCAACAAAAGTCTCAGAGACGCGGAACTAAAATATGATATAATGGAAAAACAAGCATATGCTATGATAAAGGCATTAAAGGCTTTTAGAACTTATGTATTGCATTCCAAGATAATTGTGTATGTACTTACTAGCTCTGTAAAAGACATTTTAGTGCAGACTGACAGTGACGGAAAAAGGGGACGGTGACTTGCAAAAATTCAGGAATTTGATCTGGAAATAAAGCCGACGAAACTAGTAAAAGGTCAAGGTTTGGATAAACTCTTAGTTGAATCTAATTTCATATCCCTCGGCATAAAAAGCATACAGGGATGTGGAGAAGACGAAGATATGAGTGAGCTCTATGAGCAAACAAGTGAAATCAGAATCGAAGATAAGTTTACCTACTCTAACTGGTACAAAAACATAGTATCCTACCTACTGACTTTGAAGTGTCTGAGTGATTTATCTCCATCCAAAGCCAGAATGCTAAAACTACATGCGGTCAAATATTGTATATCTGAGGGTAAATTGTTTTGGAAGGACCCACTTGGCTTCCTGTTGGTTTGTTTGGTTGAATCTGAAACAGAGGAGGTCATAAGCGAATTCCACGAAGGAGTGTGGGGGGGACATCACGCTTGGAGAGCGATAGCTTATAAAATCATGAGGGTAGGGTATTATTGGCCTAAACTTTTCTCTAATGTAAATGCCAAAGTCAGGGCTTGTGACCCTTGCCAACTGTTTGCAGGAAAGCATAAACTCCCAACGCTACCTTTAGTTCCAGTCAAAATAGAGGCTTCTTTTCAACAGTGGGGACTAGATTTTATAGGTGAAATTAACCCTCATTCCAGTGCTCAACACAAATGGATCCTAACTGCCACATATTACTTTACTAAATGGGTAGAGGCTATTCCAACTAGGAGAGCTACAGATTCGGTGGTAATAGATTTCCTTGAAGAAAACATTTTATCTAGATTTGGCTGCCCCTGAAAGATAGTAACAGATAATGCTCAGGCTTTTAAATCTATGGCTATGATCAGTTTTTGCCAAAAATACAATATTGTACTCGGCCATTCTACGGCATATTATCCCCAAGGAAATGGACTAGACAAATCTTCAAACAAGAGTCTGATCAACATAATTAAGAAAGTGTTGAATGAGAACAAGAGATCCTAGCATGTACATTTAAAATACACACTATGGGCAAATCGGATTGGCACGAAAAAATCCATCGGCATTTCTCCTTTCCAGATGGTATACAGGACTGACGTGGTATTACCCATAAACTTGGCACTTCCCGTAATGAAACTATGGCAAGATGAGAAAGAAGAACCAAACCACTTCACAAGGAGAATAAATCAGTTGATCAAAGTACAACAAAACATGGTCGAAGTGGACAAAAGATTGAGAAAATATCAAGACGACATGAAAATGTTATTTGACTGTAAGACAAAAGATAGAGAGTTTCTTCCAGGTGATTTGGTCTTAAGATGGGATGCTAGGAAGGAAGATTCGGCGAAACACGGTAAATTCGATCATATTTGGTATGGGCCTTTTAGAGTCACAGCTTCCGAAGGAAAAAAATCATATTTTTTAGAAAATCTGGATGGTAAAATATTCAACGCCCCTGTCAACGGGCGTTATCTAAAACACTACATGAAATAATTGGTTCCCAAAGGATTTCCATTGTATATACCGGTTTGTATTTGCTTTCTATTTCATGATTCCCTTGAGGTAAGTTTTCATTTTTTAATTAATTAGGTCGGTATAAATAGAGATACGCAATTTTCAAATACATTTAACTCTTTTAAGGGACATTCTTCGTGTTTATAGGATTTCGGCTTGCGACCTAAACGAGCGAAAAGTGAAAACGGAAAGTCATATATCGGAGGCTGAATTTACCGAAAACATGTGATAGAAAAGGTTTTCGGTTGTTTCAAAATGGTAAGGTAAAGGTATGAACTCCTGAGAATTATGTTCTTTAAGAAAGAAAAGGTCTCCTAAGCACCATAAAGGTCCCATCAATCTAATGTTTTCGCTTAGTTGTTATTAAAAAGAACAATTACTTGCTCTGGGTCCTAAGAAGTTAACTTAAAATAAATATGGGTGATAGTTAAGTAAAGCATCTCTGGGAAAGGGTTTTCAAAAAATGGTTTTAATTTCCGACCCCTGCTCCTCAGTGTACAAAAATCTATCTGCCACCTTTCTTTTGGTCTCCACTTTTATCTTCTTAAAAAGCCAAGTACCTTTCTGGATTTATATACATAGGGGGAACAGATTATGTTTTAAATTTGAAAGTTGTATAGCGTATTTTGGAAAGGAAGTTGGTCTTCATAACTCCTCAGTCTCTTACTAAGCAAGTTATGCATAGGTGGATCCTAACTATTTTGGGTTTTTTCAACAGTTTCGAAGGATTGAGGCTTTCTCTAAGGAAAACCCCTAGAAATGATTTTTCCCCTTTTTTCCTGCAGGTTAAGGTGTGGTGAAGGTTAAGGGAAGGTTGGTACTGAGAAATCAAAGTAAGTTAATAGACCTCCATTGAAAAATATTATACAAATATCACCCCTCATACAAATTGATTGCCCCCACTTTGTGTTCTAAAAAGAAAATTATAAGACAGATGGTGGAAAGAAAGTCATATCTAATTGTACATCTAGTCTAAAGAGATGATGAAAGGAAATTCAGAAATGATTGCCCTCGTCTCAGCATTTAAATGCATAAATATATTTCGAAGTAGTGAAAGGAAATTCAACAAAAAAGGGGCAGATAACTTCATCGGGGTACTAAACAGGCCCACTGGCAGTGAAGCAATATCTGAGATGTCTGTAAGGCTATTATACACGATTTTCACTCTACTCTGGTAATCAACTTTCTCAAGACTAGATCCACATCCTAAGTCTGGACGGGACTCCCTGATTAAAAACATGTAATAAATTTCGTTGGATGCAAGCCAAAAGTTACAAGATCTGTTGGATTTCCTAGAACTGTTTTGATTTGTCTTAATGCAGACCTAAATTCATTAAAGAGAAAGGGAAAGTTGTGAAAGGGATTGTAATTGAGTATGAAACATAGTTGAGTATTGAAAATCTTTGCAGATGTGAAAGACAAGATCTCTTCTTCCCTCTGTTTATCTTTTCCCTAAAGGAAGTTTAGCAGAAGTGAAGAAAATGACTCCATTTACCCAATACAAGCACGTGGTCTACTATTCTTCTCGTCTTGCAAGAAGAGAGGATCCCTAGTTGGAGCCTATTTTGAAGCCGCCTTTTTCAACTGATTTAAATGTACTTTTTTAAAGTCAAATATTGGTTTTTAAGTTCTTTTTTGCCTCGTGACATTTACCTACTGAAAATCTCAGTAGTCTCAACATGCGAAATAGAAAAGGATGTTATGTTTCATAAGTCACCACTTTTTGTCGTTAAATGAAAGTTTTTTACTTTTTGTAACTCGGAATATTTCTCTTCGAGAGTTACAATTCACAAGATTTACAAGCTCTGATGTGCAAGGTCGCGAAAAGTTTTAAAAATATTACCTTAGGTGAAAGCCAAGAGTAAGATTCTTTAAACCCTAGTCAAATGTTGTCGGGATTTCGCGTCTCAGCATTCACTCTCTCCTAAACCATTACCGTCATAACTATGAAATACAAAGCCGTGAGAATTTTACATAAGTAACCCGGGTTAGTGTCAGGGGTGATTAGTTTTGACCATCGTTAAAGTCTCTAGGGATTTCGCGACCTGGCATACGTCCCTCCCGGAAACTATACCTTCGAAACCCCAAGTGGCGAAGTAGCGATATCGCTCAAACACAATTAATTAAATCACTTAATCCAGTTTACCTTCTGGTTTAAATAAATCACATCATAATGATCTCGGGATTTTGTGACTCGGATAGCACTCCTCCCGGAAACTATACTCTTGAAACCCCAAGCTGCGAAGTCGCGATATAAATTAAAACATGATTAATTAAACACTTAATCCTCGTTGCGTCCTTGCTTATCTAAATCTAATCATTGTTATCCTGGGTTTTAGAGGCTCAAAAGGTTAGAGTGAAAACTCCCAACATAGTGAACGCCGAAAGGTTGATTAAAGTTTAAGTAAGCTTAATCAAAAAAGCTAAGCCAACTTAATCAGTGTTCAATACAAATAATAATATGCACAGTCTATGAGGTAATTTAATATTTTCCTTGCGCCAACTTGTGTCATGAACTGTCGAAATTTATGGCATTAATTGGAAATAAGGCTAAATGACAAGTAAGGATAGGGTCTTTATTGCTAAATATGTCTCTAAATATGATTTGACCGTTATGTTCATAAGGACACCAAATTTTTTAAATGATCAAAGATATAGATCTTTTTCCTTTCTGTTCTATTCACAAAGCTCATTTCTATCCCGTGCAGATAATTTTTTTCAGCAAACTGATCTTTGTATGTATACGCATTTTTATTACAGGAGAGCTAACAAGTCACAATCTTTTGTCATGGCCCCGCGAAAAGTGTCCAAGACAAGTGCTGAGATTTTGGGACAAGGCTCCGATAATGTTTCGGATATTTCACCTCAAAGCATTGATTCCGTACGAACTTGGTCATACATCCCAAAGGTTTTGCAATCATATTTGGTGAACTATTTGGACGATTCTAGTGACAATGAGAAAGACGACTTGACTACCAAATACAAGATCGTCGTCTAGGCAGAGATGCACAAAGTAGCAACCAGGCCACGTCTTCTGCCTTACTATGACATGATCTGATGGTCACTAGATCATGTAGATATCCCTACTAGAACCATCATTAGCGAGCAGAAGGTCATTTTTGGGACCTTTAGACTAGAAAACTTACAGGCGATGTACAAGTTACCACCCATGTCGAACTTCACATACAATGTAGAGTTTCTAGAGGGTTTTAAACAGAAGGAATGCGACCAATACATGAAAAGATTATCTGATTTGATCAAGGATTGGTTCTCACACCCAACGAAGTTCAGAGAAGATAGCAATGGAGTTTATTCCATATCTTCTTTGGAACCACAGTTCAAATACATAGCAATGATGACCTGTAGATTGTACGGGAGGGAAGACACCATGCATTTCTTCCTCCCATGGGTGCCTCTAATACATACAGTAGCAGAAGGTTGTTCTTTCGACTGGGAAAAACTGTTGTCATATAGTCTGACCAGTTGGATTACAGAATATCGGACGCAGAGGGAAAGCGGGAGAGCCACCTCATTTTTTATGTCTGCATACATCATGGACGCCATCTGTTCCATGACACCTTTTCCCCTAATGAGTTGGAGCTAGGCTCCATCGGAGACTGAGCCTATCCATGTCTATCATTCTAAGCTTTGGGAGGATAAAGCCTCAGATTTTATATATGAAATCTTCAATTGGGTAATGGTACCGATGAATGTTGCCATCTTCGGTAATCCACCACCCTGGATCTCAGATAGCATTATGGCCAATTTAAGCAGGGTGGCCGACTGGTACGTGGAGGAAGAGTTTTCATACATCAGGGTTTTCAGTGCTTCTATCCCTCCACATGCTCTACCATTATTTATACCCGATAGGTTGGCCTGTCGCGAGATCGCCTTGCAAACCGTGATTGGTGGCATAAGTAAAGAGCTGAAGGGGTTCTCAAAGAAGGTATGGCCGCCTTTCTCCATTCATTTAAACACCTATTCTTTATTAGATTTTAGGCATGAAAAGGTCGAGGAAACAACCTTAGAAGATATAAAATTAGTGAATATTGAATTCAAGAAACATGACCCACAGAGGGTCATGAGTAACCACTTAGCTAGTTGTGGCCTTAAAAGGTTTGAGCACGAGAATTCACCTCATGATGATATTTTTCGAGGTGCGAGATCATATGCTGAGGTTTTGGCTTGGATACAAGCCTATCACCTGAAGAGAGGGCGGATGTTTTCAAGTTCCAAGAACATAGGTAGAGTTGCCTTCCCCCAGTATTACATGGCGAGAATCCAACGACCATAGAGGTGCAGAAAACAAAGGCTGAAGGCTCCAAAGATTCAGCACCCGGCCAAGAAGAACAACAGGATAAAGAAGAGCAAGTTGGGGGTCTGAAATAGGAAGCCAAGGCTTCCGATCCTCCAAGCGAGCCAACTTCAGTCGTTACTACAGGGAAATCATCGAAACAGGTCAGTAATCCCATTGTTTATGTTACTCCCCTGCAGTCAACAAAGGGAATACCAGACGCAGGTTGGATTTTTGGTGAAGAATTAGAACCCATATCAGTGGAAGAGCTACCTCCGAATGAATTCTTCTTCGATAAGAAGAGAAAGGTTGTTGTGAGACAAGAACTCTACCAAGAGGTAGGTATTGTATCCAAGAAATTTAAAATTATAACCAATGGAAGAACCATGAAGAAAGAAGAATTCTCAACCCAAATAGTAGGAACATTGGGTGCTTTCTCTATGGAAAACCAATATTTAGTTGGGACCTTAAAAGATTAGCTGAAGCAAAAAAATCATCTTATCAAGACATTAGAGGCTAAACTAGCTACAGTGGAGGTTGTTGCCAAAGATCAGGCGAACGCAACTTTGGAGAAAGCTAGAATAGATGATCAAAATGAAATCGAGCAACTCAAAGTTGATCTCGAACAGTCATAGATGATGGTTCAGACAAGTCAGATATAGATAGTCCAGCAAGGAGAATTGATAGAGCATCTTCGAGCCAAATTAGAGTTAGCCAAAATCCAGGTAATCGATATAGGGATATTTCAATCCCAAGCAATAGAAATCAAAAAAAGGTTATCGGCGACGCAGCAAGGTCTACTTGTTAAAGTAGAAACGACTCAAAGTAGTTGTCAACTCATTGATTAGATATTGGAGAACCTATCTCTTAGAGAAAGGGAAGTCAGAGTGCCTCGGGTTACATTCTAGGAGGCTATTATAGCCACGAAGAGAAAGGAAATAAGCAGTAGTTCCAGTTTTACTATCTCAGAGCAGACCAAGGGAAATATCTTGTTGAAAGAATGGGAGTGAAATATATCTGAAGGAAAACAACAAGCTAAGGAGATAAGAAAATCTTGTGAAGAAACTTTTGGTTTGTTAGATGGGATGTGGTTGGGTTTTGATGGTGAAAGTAGCATTGAGATACTGGTTCGGATCAATACAGCCAAATATCTGCTAAATATCAAGGAAAGTGAAGAAAGAGAATTATCCAAAATTTCACAAATAACCCAGACAGACATAGTTCAAATAGATAAATGGCTAATTAAACCAAGTATATTATTATGTTCTATCAGCGGCAAAGACCAGCAGGTGGAAGAAAGGTTGCCACGATTTGTGAAATATTGTTATATTTTTTAGGCCAATAACCAAGCAGAACCTTCTAAGTTGATATCACAGTTGGTAGAGAAGTGCATTATTTGCACGGAGTAGACGAAGAAGAAGGTTTTTGGTACCAAATGAGGATAGAGATAAAGAAACGAAACGTTTTAACTCCTTTGATTGTAACCGAAAACCTCTGAAACGATTGAGATTCCAGCATATAAAATCTGTATAAATATACATTTTGTAGAAAAAAAAGGGGGCTAGACCTTTTTGGTCGATTGTAATAGAGGCTATCTTATTTTTGAATTAATACAAAGCAATCCAGAGAATCCTAATTCTGTCATGACTGTGCTATGAGTTTGTTCTCTTTGTTATTCATATTCAATTGTATTTCTCTTATATACATCTGATGAATGTTGCACTGCAATTTAGTAAAACTTCTACTGTGGTGGTTAAATTTTATTCATCTATATCGTTTACATTTTTTCCTCTGTACCGGATAACAACAGATACAAGACCTATGAACCATTAAGTTGTCATATTTTATGCTTCGTTAGATTCCTTCTTATTCTATTTTCTTCCCCTGTTTAAGGAGTGAGATTCTCCCTTGATAGGAGCCTTACTTTATAAACAACTAAATTTTTTTCTCATATTTCACACACTTTTTATTTCAAATATAACACAGTTACGGAAAAAGGCCTTTGGTTTGCATTTTGTCCTTAAAAATTAATTTCAAAGTTCTCTTTATAAGATCAAATTGATACAGCATAAAAAATTTCATACTTCTATTAAATATTCTTGTTCCTCTATGACTGTCCCCATTGTAAGACAACCTAATATTGAACCCGGTTTATCGAACCAAACCCATATCGTTTTAAATCTCTTTGATATTATACTTAAAACAGCCACCACCCGGGTAGAACTTAAACGTTCATGGGCTGCAATCGAATGGGATATAAACATCCAGGAACAGTTGGAAGCCAGACAATGACAACCTAGAAATCAACCCTAGCTTCCTTTCCCGAAGGTATACTTTCCTCCTTTTTTACACCTTACTAACTTTCGGATGCCTAGACATTGTACTTTTTAAAGCCTCAAGTACAGACTCTAGAACAACAAGTGTCACAAGTTTCTCGAAAAGATATTGCTTAAAAACCTGCAAATATAGACAGCTATGGGCCTAAAGCATTAGTGACTACTCAAAAATATTAAAAAACCCAAAAAAACTTTATATTAGTAAGAAATAGCAAAAATCAACCCTATCAAATAGTAAAATAGGTTAAGAATTTCATTTACCAATTGATTTTTACCAAATTCTTCTAGCTTTGGAATTTTCCACCTTTGGAGGGTGATTTTCAAGCTGTGAGTACAGGAGTTGCAGTCGACCATTTTTTATTTCGTCTGGACTAGGTTGGTCACTTTGCCTTTCCAATCATTTTTTACGGTTTAAAATTGTGTTTTAGCTTATATTTAGGATGTTTTGGGATCATTTTTAAGCCTTAGGAGACGAACTAGATCGGTGCTCCCTCAAATGGATAACGAGAGCACCGATCGAGATATCAGTGCCCTAGTGCACATGCCTAGGGATCGCTAACGCTCTGTGGGCAGACTTAAGGGAGCGCTGGCACAAAACCAAAAACATAAATCATTTTGGTCTAAAAAGACACAATTTATTTCCATAAAAAGTTCTCTAAAGATGCTTAATTGGTTGTATTTTCATATTACACGGATCATATAGCCATGATAGAGTGGAAAGAACGTGAAAATGAGTTCGATGACATTTTCTCTTTACAAAGACCTCAAGCACTTTAAACTCCATAATATAAGGAAAGAGGTACTATTACTTGAATACCTGATCGGTTTGTGGGATGGTGGAAAACATGCATTTCGCATTGGGCCACACATGCTCGAGATTGAGCTTGAGGATGTGTACTTTTTGATGGGCCTCTCGAGGAGAGGGGATCCTATCCTTTTTTTCGGACATCGGGCAACTCCTCAGCCAATCAAGGCATATGTTGTTGAGCATTGTATACCAGGATATCGATTGGTCGGTGGATGAATTGTGATCAAAGATGTGAGGGATTTGGCACTTAGATCGATTCTATTCGTCATCACCGAATTGGTGGGTAGTACTAGCGCTCATCTAGCTTCGAAATCCTAGATGTTATATTCTTTAAAATGTGTAGAACCCAGGTTATTTAACTAGAGCGCAGGGTTCCTTCGGAATGTGAAGGAACATATATCAAAGTGTTGGACAGGTAGGCAGAAGCAGTTTGTGTTGCACCTCTTCTGTCACCTTAGTGAGAAAAATAGAGGTGCTTGCAAGCTCAGTTGGGTCTGCTGAGCAGGACAACTGTAAGGAAAAGAGTTAGGGAAAGAAATAGAAAACAACAACTAAGAATTAAACTAAGAAATGCAATAACAACTAAATTCATGAGCATAGGGACATAGAAACAAAAAGAAACATAAGACCCATGTCACCAATGATGAGGCTGATCTATTAGTGAAGTAATACACCAAGAAGAAAGGAGACTATGAGTCCCTTCTTCTTCCAAGGGAGGGCTCTTGGACCCCCACTAGCAAGCTCTTCTTACAACAAAGAAAAATGGAAAATGATGAAAGAACTCTTTGCAAATCCACTCAAGGGGTGAGATGGATTGCCCAATGCAATGGTGCAAATATACTCTTGGAAAGGATGGAGTCCTCAAGAGAATAATGGCAGCATAACATTACTTTGAATTCCTTGAAAAATGAAGTGCATCCATGGCCTTTTTATAGCATTCCTTTGAGTTATTGTTTAACTGGTTTGTAGTGTGAAAAGAGGCTAATTAGGGCATTTATAGGTCTTTGACCATCCCTCCAGTCGAATCCAGTCTAGATTTGAGTGTCAAATCAGCTTGGGATCTGAACCATAAGTGGGTGGGAGGCCGACCACTCTCATAAATGCGTCGTTTCTCAGGTGCACGGCTTTTTGCGATAACAGTCGCGCATCGTGCGCATGTGCACGATTTCTGCGTTCCTGTTCCGTGCATGTGCGCGTGCGCCCAGTGTTTTCATAGTTCCCTTCAATTTTTCACTACTTAGTATAGTTTTTTACCCTTTTATGAATTCTTTGGTGTTAATTCAGGTCCATGGATAACTTCATCACTGTTTGACGATGCTAATTTCTTGTAACCATGTGCGGATGAAATTTCAGTGATAAAAGATGCCCTCTGATGGATGAGGTTAGGAGCATACGTATAGACGAAATACATAAATGTTTCTTCTACTGAGAGTGTTGTTGTAAGAGAGAGAAATAGTGGGATCATCTAGAGCGATCCGTTGGAGGGAAAAAGGAACCGGTAGAACCAAACCTTCCATGAGGTGTGTAAAAAAGAAAATTGTTTACAAACGAGGCAGGCATGCCCCATGCTCGTGTCATGTAACTCAAAAAAAAAAGAGGAATGAAGTGTTGGTGTAGACAACTGCAGTGCCCTCGGGGGCGGTCATGATAAAGGCAGAAGACAATTCTGTGGATGAACATACTCTGAATAGTAGGCAATGATCTTGGTAATAAGTATCACCGATTATGTGGGAATTGATAGCCCAGCCAAGTTCAGAGGTCTTCAGAAAAATGAAAGAACTAATTGCAATAGTCGCTAAGTAAGACCCACTGTAACATGAGAAAGTGTTGGCGTCAAATGTTATGGGGGTCAACGATAGCAGGCT
>JASDQU010106937.1:0-23318 GCA_032191745.1 Picea mariana | reverse complement strand
CTGAAAAGATTCGATGCCTGGTGGAGGGTAAAAGAAGGGAATTTGGGTGATGGCTTGGGGAAATGTCTCCCAAACTGGGATATGTCCTTGGGGAGAAGTGGAATCGTGGACTGGTGGGGTTGATGAGTGTACATGAGGTTCTTGAAGGGGGGTTCTGTGACGAGTGGGACGTTAGATATGATAGAAGCCTCTATAGGAGGAAGGGTATCCTCTGTGTGAGTTCTGTTAGATGATACGATGCATACTTGACTGGAAGGATGAAGGAGTGGTGGTGATCCATGGTAAGTTCCTAACAATGATGGATCTTTGAAAATTCCCAGACCCATCTTGACGAGTGGGTATGCGTTGTGGCTTGTGTGGATGAGAGGAAAAATGTTATCGATGTTGGAAAATGGGTTAGGCTCGTAATGTGAGACTTGGTCAATAGTAACTATCTTCCCATTGTGGGGGAACATCATTGTCCAAAAGACGGAAGATGCCACTTCCTTCATAGCGTACATGTAGCTACGACTGAACAGGATATTATAATCAAGTGGGGCGTCGATAACTTCGATGTTGATGAGAATATTCTTGCCCCTGAGTTCGACGGGGACATTTTGGAAGAGCCCTTTAGGAGATGATGGTCGCCCGTCATAAGCTTGTAAGGTTATGGCAGAGGGTATGAGTTCGAGGGAACCAAGCTTCTGCCATACCGTTTTGGACATAATGCATGTAGATGCACCTTCATCGATGATACACCAATGAACTGTGATGTTCCATATTTTTACTGGTATTTGAAAAGTGATCAAGGTAGGAAGGCGAGGTTCTCCATTGTCAAGATCAAAGGTAATGAGTCGGGTATCTGCGGGGTCGACTACCCCCAAGGCGAAAAGTAAGGATTTCCACTGAGTAGGACAAGTTTGGAGGACCTCCAACACTGACATGGCAGTCGGGGATTGTGCTAAGTCGTCTACCAAACTATAGTTATGAGTTTCCCTAGCCTGTGGGTTGTGGACATTCCTGCGCAATGGGATGTGAGAGATGCGAAGCGGTGGTTCGGCAGAAGGGCGAGGAATCACTAACGAGGGTCCCGTTGGTGTAGGGTTTTTCTCTGGATGGATAGGAGGAGACTCAGCGGGTGCATGATACTGACGATTACGTGTTTGCAGAAGGATTTCTTCCTCACTAGTGAGGAGAATTGTGCAATCTACTGGATTGTTGGGGTTGAGGTATTGTCCTACCTGAGGTGGAGGATGTTGTGTGTCCTGTGGGGTGTTTATCACACCTTGATTTGGAATAGGATTCTGCAGCACGGCAGGAGGGGGTTGTTGCACGTATTGTTGTGGTGCCTACTGAGGGATAGGCGGTGTTGGAGGATGGGGAAGACTACCAGAGTCTTTCAACCATTTGAAATCAGAAATTTGGGGGCAATGATGAGTGTAATGTATGAACTCACCACAAAGGGCACAAGGGAAGTTGGTTTTAACATTATTGTTATTTCTCCCTTGGAGCTTATTATTATTGCCTCCCTGGGGGTTTTGATTCCCTTGGTTCTGGTGGCCCCTAGTGGATTGGTTCTGCTGGGGTTGATTCCCACCTGGTCCTGGGTTGTTGTTATTCCTATTCCTTCCTTTCTTCTTGGCATTGTTCGACGGATGGGTTGGATTGGCCGTATTCAGCTGTTCAAAATTTTGGTATTGTTGAATGACAGAGGGTTGAACAAAATTCACCCCAGCATGAGGATGTGGGGGAGCCATGGGTTGTGGGGGACCAGGAAATGGGAAGTACGGATGTGCTGGTAACGATCCATAAGGTACATAGGAAGGTGTAGTGATTTTGCTAGTACTATAAGTTGAGGTAGAGGGGGTACTAGAGTTCGTTTGAATAGGTGGATGTATGGGGGGTGTTGGCGGTGGTCCATTGATGGGTGGAGGTATCACAACAGGGTATGGTTGTTGATAAGGGGGTGGGGGGTAATAAGGAGTGCCCTCATATGCCAGTGGGTATTGAGGTGTTCCATACATCGGTGGTGGTTGGGGTTGTGGACCATGGTGAGTGGTGGTACCAATTAGTCCGTCGGCGGAGTGAGACATCCTAGGTTTGTGTTGGCCAAATGGCACAGGTTTGGGAAGATCAGGAAGTACAGTGTATAAGTACCCTGACTATGCATAGATGAGGTCATATTGTTGGGCCTTACTAATGGCTTCCTCTTCCGATTGAGGGAAGGTGGAAGCTACATCCTTACCGAGGAGAGAGACAAGTGATCTAAGAAACCAGTCGAGACACTATTGCTTGGTGGTTTCTGCTTTGCACAAACTACGTCGCCTACGCCACTCATGAATGTGGTCAGCAATATGTGTGGTTGAGGTTTGTTTGAAATTAGAAAGTAGTTCTAGACCATTGTCGTGGAAGATGGGTAATTGGAAGAAGGTCAAGAATGCTTTGGCCAAGGACTCAAAAGTTGCGTGGGACCCTGATTTTTCTTCTACATACCATTTGGTCGATGGGCCAGTGAGTGTGTGTTGAAATAATCGCAGTCTGATGGAATCATCCATAATGCTATTGGAAGAGAACCATAGGTGAAAGTTCATGACATGGTTGGTAGGTTCATCGCCTGCCTTTCCTTCAAACTTTGGTATGTCCGAAGGTAATTTGGTAGGCATTGCAGGCCATGTGGGAGCATGCAATATAGGATCGTTGGTGAGTTTGTTGAGATCCGGTATGTTGAGAGAGGCCAAATATGGCATCTGCAGTGGGGGGGAGGATTAGCTCCGGCCATGGTGTGAGTGTGTTGTGAACCTGACCCTTGAGGGGGGCTAGGTGGGTTGGTGCTTCCCCCTTGAGAGGAATTTGGTCCCCCGCTTCCATGTAAAGGAGAGTGAGTGAACGGATGACCTTGGGAAGTGGACCCAAGTAATGTAGAACCAAGAAAAGCTGATCCTAAAATAGTAGCACTCACAGGAGTGTGTGAAGGAGGTGTTGATGAGTGGGCAAGACCAGACACTCCCCCTAAGATAGGAGGGAGGTTTAGCAAGCGTCGTGAACGACAGGGGTTCTGTGGGTCCCCTATGATGTCCAACTAGTAGCATGAATGTGTACAAAGAGTGGTGAGAGTAATATAGAAACAAGAGCCTTTGCGTTTAATGTTTACACAATATATATATCCAAATCAAACTGTAATCAGAGGTGCATCATAGATAAAATGTTTTTTGAAAAAGAAGAATATATGTGGGTAAGTGGGTTTTGTCTGCATGGGGAATCAAAAAAGAAAGCAAATGCTAGTGTCCTAGAAGACGTAACGTCCTTCCTCTCGAATAGAACTGGACCTTCCAATAGTACTCAACAGTGGGGTCTGAAGTTACTGGAAGAGAAACTAGTGAAGGATGAAATAATTGGTTATAATGAGGGGTAAAGGGGGCATATCCTGAAAGAGTTGGTGATATTTCCCAATAGCCACACAAAATCCAATCAAGGTGCAATTGCAGCCCACAATTTCCACCTAGGTAGATGTCCTAAAATTTGGTCACTAGGTACCTCGGTCAAAGTGCGGCATTTAGATTTTCGGCCTAAGAAATGTGTCACGGGATGGATCCCATCCAAGAGGTGCGTGTCTCAAGGGGGGACGCATAGAACAACCAGACCTCAACCTTCAACCCTTCATGGGTATCTCCCTGCCTTATGGTATTAGGAACACTTGACTTGGAGGATTTTCAGTTCCCTATTTGACAACTTCTATGGTTTTGACAATATGAGAACCAGATAACAGGGAGTTATTTGGATGCCTATCCCCGAAATCCTACCTAGACTAAAAAAATTCTTTTGGCACCTCCTGTGGAGGAAAACTTAGTGAGTTTTTAGAAAGATTTTAGATGTAGTTGTTTTGGGAGGTTGGGGGTGTAAACCAAACTCGTTGATTAAAATGGGAGTGGATAGGTTCGTCAAGAAAAGGGTGGGGTGTTTTCGGAATCCCTTTGGAGGAGACTTACTTTGACCTCCAAGTTTCAAGAAGAAACTATGTGAGTGATAAGTGACTTTTGTGTGTGAGTGAAAGTGTGCCAATTTTTAGTGAATTAGATGTCACTTTGTTGCATGTGGACTTCGCTTGGTCCTTACAAGTGTTTGATTACCTAATTAACTAAGTGCCTTTGGTACAACCTTGCGTACTTCAAAAGTCCCTGGGAAGCTAGCATGTGGACATGTGGGTCTGTTACTATCCTTTTAACTCCCTATTGTGATGTAATATAAGAAAATCTTTGAAACTATCCTAGATTGATCATGTGGGCATGTATGGGCCCATTACAAAACCTTTAAACTTCCCTAGTGATTTGATCTAAGAAAGCAAATTTCAACACTATCATATCTTTGTAGCATGTGGGCATGTATGGGCCCGTTACAATATTAAGATGTGTTTGAAAAAGTAAACTAAGAGGAGTCCCAAGAAGGGTTTTTGTCCTCTCCTAAAGGTTTTAATGTTCTTAAGGGAGATGAAATCGTTTCACAATCTTTTTCTGATTCTCAAGATCGCTTGAAGGCGCGAGAGAAGAGCATACTAAGAGATTGTTATTCAACTTCTAGTCCCAATGCAAGTTAAATGTGATTAAAAATGATTTCCAACTTATCTTGTGAGTCAAAACAAGCCATCCATGTGGCGAAAAATGAAAGAAAAAGAAGGGAAATTGATTTTAACCTCCTAAGTGCCTATGTGTTTTTTACTAAACCCTTTATATGATGAGGGGACTAAGTGTGGTGCAGCGTTAAAACATGCTTGAGATCATTTTTAAGAAGGCAAATGGCCTTCCCCACATCTCAACAACTTTACAATGTGAATTTTTGCACAGATGTGCGGGTCTCAGTGGAGACAAAGGCGCACAGAGCACATGTGCAGGAACAGAGAAAAGTCAACGAGTGCACGTGCGCAGAACAGAGTTGTGATTTAGGTGCATGTGCACACGATGCGCGTCTGTGGGGATAAAAACCCACACATATATGACACACGGCCGAGAATGAAAAATCTGGTTGGATTTCTCTCAATTCAACTTGGAATTGGCTGTGGCAGGTCGACCTAGGCCGGTTAGTGTACCTGCAAGTTAAACAAACTAAAAGAAGAGCAAGAAAAATCCAAATGGGGTAGGAAATTGATACCTTTCCCCGGTGGAGTAACCAATCTGTTGCGCCTCTTCTGTCACCTTAGTGAGCAAAATAGAGGTGCTTGCAAGCTCAGTTGGGTCTGCTGAGCAGGACATCTATAAGGAAAAGAGTTAGGGAAAGAAATAGAAAACAACAACTAAGAATTAAACTAAGAAATGCAATAACAACTAAATTCATGAGCATAGGGACATAGAAACAAAAAGAACCATAAGACCCATGTCACCAATGATGAGGTTGATCTATTAGTGAAGTAATACACCAAGAATAAAGGGGACTATGAGTCTCTTCTTCCTCCAAGGGAGGGCTCTTGGACCCCCACTAGCAAGCTCTTCTTACAACAAAGAAAAATGGAAAATGATGAAAGAACTCTTTGCAAATCCACTCAAGGGGTGAGATGGATTGACCAATGAAATGGTGCAAATATACTCTTGGCAAGGATGGAGTCCTCAAGAAAATAATGGCAGCATAACATTACTTTGAATTCCTTTAAAAATGAAGTGCTTCCATGGCCTTTTTATAGCATTCCTTTGAGCTATTGTTTAACTGGTTTGTAGTGTGAAAAGAGGTTAATTAGGGCATTTCTAGGTCTTTGACCATCCCTCCAGTCGAATCCAGTCCAGATTTGAGTGTCAAATCGGCTTGGGAGCTGAACCATAAGTGGGTGGGAGGCCGACCACTCTCATAAATGCGTTGTTTCTTAGGTGTGCGGCTTTTTGCGATAACAGTCGCGCATCGTGCACATGTGCACGATTTCTGCATTCCTGTTCCGTGCATGTGCACGCGCGCCCAGTGTTTTCATAGCGCCCTTCAATTTTTCACTACTTAGTATTTTTTTTACCCTTTTATGAATGCTTTGGTGTTAATTCAGGTCCATGGATAACTTCATCACTGTTTGACGATGTTGAGTTCTTGTAACCATGTGCGGACGAAATTTCAGTGATAACAGTTTGTATATGGATCTTTCCTAGTTTCATTATTTTTGGAGCGAGTCCCCCGGATGCAACCACAGGTTGCGTTGATAACACAACCTATGATTGAGCCATAGATGGAGAGATGGAACAGTTTATCCCCGAGATTTGGGAATGATCCCTCAGCATTTAGATTTACATTTGATTTCTTTGCTTGGTGGAAGGGACAACTAGTTGTCATCGAGGATTTTCCATATGTTGGAGTGGATTTTTGAGGTTGTGTAGACTTGGTGCTCCCCAAGGGCATTCAATGGGATGCGTCGGGTATGAAAATAAACCTTGTTATGTATTTTTGTTTTTATATTTTATATTGTTTTTTATATGTACAATGAGGGATATAAATATGTTTTTGTTTCATCATGCAGATAGAGGTGCATCATGTCTGGAAGAGATGTTGGCACTTGGGAATTATGGAGACGTGTAGGTAGAAGTGGAGCATGAAGTTGTGATGGGAGGACTTTGGAAGGTTGAGAGGAACCTTTGAGGTTTGAACATGGGTGTCCCACCTCTCAGGAGGCGATACGTGCCTCTCCATGTGTAGAGACATACAGATGGAATTCTTGAGAGTCTGAACCACTTGCTCCGACGAGTGGCTCATGCAGTAGTGTGCTTCACGGAGCACAATGTGATACAGGAGGATGACTAGGATCCTCATCATATTTTGTAGTCTTTCATGATGATGTCATGGGAATGAAGGCCCAGATTGTTTTTCCCTATTATGTGCCTTTTGACGATGTATTTTTAAAACAAACTTTTGCTATCACGCATCTATATATATATATATATATCCAAGTTTTGTGGTGCCTATTGATGTTGCAATTTATCTTATAGGATGTTTTTGTGTACATGTGATTTATGTCTTTTAAAAATGTGTTATATTTGCGCAAGATACTGATCCAATATGTAATTAGCTAACAAATCTGAACTTGTGCTGAGTTCTCTCGGTATATGTCTATATTGTATAAATTCAAATGATCTTTGGAGATGATGAACTCTTAGGTGGAGACGTAGTAAGACAGGGTTGTGAACGGTGTAATCTCGATTAAGATAATAGACCACGAGTTGAGAGTCTAGGTTAATAATCAGATGAGTTATACCTAGAGAAGAGGATTTAGTTAAGAGTCTGATGACGACATGATATTCTTCCATGTTATTGGTTTTCGATCCTAGGTAAATTCCTCCTGAACTCACCAACTCACCAGAGTGGTAAATGACCCAAGTTGTAAAAGAAATGTTTTAGGTTTGTTGACTAGCACAATCAGCAAACCCGACAATAATGGGAAATGGCTATGTCATCTGTGCATGCAACCACAAGACGAAGTATAAGAAGATAAGACAAAACTCATACATGCAAGAGAAAAGACACACCAAATAAAAAGTATATAGTACAATAGTGTACAATGCACACATGCCAGATGTTCTATGCATAGTACATCTTGAGGTAAATCCCATTTCAAGGCTCACCAAGAGATATTCCATCGTAGTCGACTAACTCGTAGGCACCTCTATGTAATATGTGTTTTATGATATAAGGTCCATGCCACAGAGGTTCTAACTTCCATGTCCCCAACTTATCGTGAGCTTGGTCATAAATGAGGACTAAGTCTCCTTCTGCAAAAGCATGAGGTTGAACAGATTTGTCATATTGACTCGTCATTCATTTTTTATATGTCTCATTAATGAGAGCAGCATCACAATGTGTTTCGTCCAACTTGGTTAAATATAGGAATCGTTCCTCTTTAGCAGAGGTATGAGGCAGGAGTTACACGGTTAGTTTCAATGAAGGGATCTCACACTTGATTGGTAAAACTGCTTATACGCCATATACCAACTAGAATGGAGTTAATCAATTTGCAATTTTCACTAAAGTGTAGTAGGCCTAGAGTGCGGAGAAAATTTGCAGGTGCCAAGAGGTTTTGTTTGTCCCCACCATGCATTCAAGCATGGTCTTTAGGAATTTTTGGATAGCTTCAACTTGTCTATTTGTTTGAGGATAGTAGGGGGATGAGTTTTCATGGAGAAAACCCAAATTGACATGCAACTCACTCATCATTTGGTTCTGAAAATGTGAGCCATGATCAGTGACAATGGCTTGTGGGACACCAAAGCAAGCGATGATGTGGTTAAAAAAAAAGAGTGTTGCAATACAACCATCGTTAAGAAATGTAGGCATAGATTCATCCCATTTAGTGAAATAATCAACAGAAATGATGATCTAATCGTGCCCCCCGGCTAAGGTAGGCTTACATTGCATGAAATCAAAGCCCCATTGATCCAGATTATTTTTGACACGAAATGAGAGCAAAGATATAATAAAGAAATGCATAGAGATATTGCAGATATTCAATAATATAACAGAAATGTATCAGAGATGCAACCATCAACACAGATATACAGTAATACATGATTTCTATTAATCAAAGAAATGTATAGAGACTGTAAAAATACAGAGTGAAAGACTCGCTAGAATGGTGGCAGCTTATCTCTGAGAAGAGATGTGACAACTACTCGCATTCACAAGAATATGATTACAATGAGTCTCTGAAGGCCCTTTTACAATAAATGGGAATGCCAAAATTCCTAGACATCCAAAAACCTAACCCTAGGAGATGAAGCGCCAAAAGTCATGTGGGCCCCGTTTGGGTAAGTTAGTACATCAACTTCCCTGGGTCGTAACTTTTGCATACAATCTCTGTTTTAGGCGTATGATAGATAGTTGGAAAGGTATCATCGAGGAGATTCATTTTGGGGGATCAATCATGCCTTTGGATATCATTGAGAACCTTGATCTCGAAAAACCTTCATTTAGGCCCTCAAAATGGCCCCGGAAGTTAAAACCTGCTAAAAACAGTAAATTGCCAAAATTGCCAAAAAGTTGTTTTGAGCCAGTTGGAAAAGCTGGGTGGCCATTGATATCCACCTGGATCAATCCTCCCTCCTTAGGAAGAAATGGTCTCCATTGCGTTGAGTTCCCGGGGGAGAGGGAAAAGCGTTTGCTAGATCTGCATCTGGGTGAGCTACTTGTATTGTTGGAGACGTCGCGCTGCTTAGTTTGTGGAAATCTGTCATGAACCTGTTGCGGTTGAGGCTTCTCAACAAGTCAAGATACATGAGAGGACGATGTGCAGAAGGAATATTTGCACTTTGCTGCAGCCTTGTCGACCTGCTTCTGTTGGATAGAAGGTGCTTGGGGTAAGGCTATAGTGGTTGCAGTGTCCTTTTGTTCTCCTTNAGCCTTGTCGATCTGCTTCTGTTGGATAGAAGGTGCTTGGGGTAAGGCTATAGTGGTTGCAGTGTCCTTTTGTTCTCCTTTTGAACAGATTGTGAAGAAGCTGAATTTTGCAGTATGAGATACTACCTTGCGGCACTTTTTAGGTAGAACAGTAGTCAGAACTACCTCTGGTATTCTGTAGAGATGACCCCGCAAAGTAACAATGACACTACGGGGTCGAGACTCATAAACAGCATGGCGTCTCCACATATATGGTTGGCCTAAGAGAACATCACAGACATCCAGTGGGGCAACATCACATAATACCTCATCCTTGAAGGGTTGGATGTCGTATGACAATCGACACTGTTGGTTGACACAGAGATCTTGTCCTTGTCGAAGCCACCCAATGTTGTATGGATGCGGGTGTGGTGTTGTCGACAATCCCAACTGTTTGACAACCTTTGCTGAGATGATGTTATTCTGGCTTCCACTATCAACAATAAAATGCAGTGGGGTCCCATTCACCCACATCTGTGAATGAAAAATGTGCTCCCCCTCTTCAGGATCTGTTGGTTCTTTTGGTTGAATTGTTGCAGTCGCGACAATAGCAGTGGGGTCTGCGTCAATGATCTGTCCTTTACAATTATTTTTAGAATCAGATTCTGAATTAGGGTTTGGCTCTTTTCCTTTGATCTCGACCACGAATAACTATTTTGAGCGACATTCATCGGTGTTGTGCCAGGCAATTTTGTGGAACTCGCACCATTTTCCGGTGTCCTTCTTTGTCTTCCCGTGACCCTTATTTTCTTGTGTCTTGGACTGGTTTTCGGGAGACTGCTTGTTAGGGATGTCTTTGTCATACTTTAGTTGTTGCGGATTTGCAGACCCGAATTCCTGTTTGTTCTGGTGCTTAAATTTCTACTCAATTTTAACAGCATATCGATAAGCAGCATCGAGTGATGAGATGTCCAGAAAATCCATTTCAGTTTGGATGTATCTGTGTAGAGCCCCACGGTATTTCAGAACCAAATGTCGCTCGGAGTCTTTGATACCCATCTTGGTGCGCAAGGTATGGAAGGTATTGGTGAACTCCAGAACTGCTTGGCCCCTCTCTTACCGCAGTGTGGTCCATCTCATGTACTGGTCCTCATAGTTGCCAACAGGGTAACACTATTCTTTTACCGCATCCACAAAAAAATCCCAAGTGGGATCGGCCCCATATATTCATGAATTCTCTGTGGAACTTTGCTCCCAGTAAGTTTCCCACCAATGTTTTACATGAGGGAGAGATTTAAGGAGTGCA
This sequence comes from Picea mariana, assembly GCA_032191745.1. Classification (NCBI taxonomy): domain Eukaryota; kingdom Viridiplantae; phylum Streptophyta; class Pinopsida; order Pinales; family Pinaceae; genus Picea; species Picea mariana. The sequence continues at coordinate 12,706 of JASDQU010106937.1, read as the reverse complement.
AAGGTGATCTTTTCTTTGTCGAAAAAATTGTGAACAGAGAAATAACCTTCCAGTAGAGTTAACCATTTTTCTAGGGCTTCTGCATCTATCTATCCTTCAAATACAGGAATATCAAAATTAACTTGTACCTTGAAAGGAGAGGTGCCTCCAAAGTGGCCACTTGATGAAGATGCACCTGATTCTATCGGCAGGCGTTGAAGGAAGTGGGAAAAATTCTCCATCATTCCGTCCCTCTGTCGCAAGAGACCTTCCTCAAGCAACAGATTGATAAGATCATCTACTTCGTCGTTTTTATTTTCTTCCGCCATTGAGGGTTTCTTGGGTATGCGAGAGTGATTGTCTTCAAGAGAGACATGCTCGAGACCCAACTTTCTATACTCGGTCCTCATCGGAGACATGCACTGAAAAAACGATCAAGAGAAGCCTACTCTCATACCACTGATCCAGATTATTTTCGGCACGAAATGAGAGAGGTGATATAATAAAGAAATGCACAGAGATATTGCAGATATTCAATAATATAACAGAAACATATCAGAGATGCAACCATCAACACAAATATACAGTAATACACAATTTCTATTAATCAAAGAAATGTACAGAGACTGTAAAAATACAGAGTGAAAGACTCGCTAGAATGGTGGCAGCTTATCTCTGAGAAGAGATGTGACGGCTACTCGCATTCACAAGAAGATGATTACAACGAGGCTCTGAAGGAACTTTTACAATAAACGGGAATGCCAAAATTCCTAGACATCCAAAAACCTAACCCTAGGAGATGAAGCGCCAAAAGTCATGTGGGCCCCGTTTGGGTAAGTTAGTACATCACCTTCCCGGGGTCGTAACTTTTGCATACGATCTCCGTTTTAGGCGTATGATAGCTCGTTGGAAAGGTATCATTGAGGAGATTAATTTTGAGGGATCAATCATGCCTTTGGCTATCATTGAGAACCTATATCTTGAAAAACCTTCATTTAGGCCCTCAAAATGGCCCCGAAAATTAAAACCTGCTAAAAATAGTAAATTGCCAAAATTGCCAGAAAGTTGTTTTGAGCCAGTTGGAAAAGGTGGGTGGACACCAATATCCACCTGGATCAATCCTCCCTCCTTAGGAAGCAATGGTTTCCATTGCGTTGAGTTCCCAAGGGAGAGGGAAAAGCGTTTGCTAGATCTGCATCTGGGCGAGTTGCTTGTATTGCTGGAGACGTCGCACTGCTTAGTTTGTGAAAATCTGTCATGAATCTATTGCGGTTGAGGCTACTCAACAAGTTGAGATACATGAGAGGACGATGTGCAGAAGGAATCTTTTCACTTTGTTGCAGCCTTGTCGACCTTCTTCTGTTGGATAGAAGGTGCTTGGGGCAAGGCTGTAGTGGTTGCAGTGTCCTTTTGTTCTCCTTTTGAACAGATTGTGAAGAAGCTGAATTTTGCAGTATGAGATACTACCTTGCAGCACTTTTTAGGTGGAACAGTAATCAGAACTACCTCTGGTATTTTGTAGAGATGACCCCCCAAAGTAACAATGACACTACGGGGTCGAGACTAGTAAACAGCATGTTATCTCCACATATATGGTTGGCACAAGAGAACATCACAGACATCCAGTGGGACAACATCACATAATACCTCATCCTTGAAGGGTTGGATGTCGTATGACAATCGACACTGTTGGCTGACACGGAGATCTCGTCCTTGCCGAAGCCACCCGATGTTGTATGGCTGTGGGTTTGGTGTTGTTCACAATCCCAACTATTTGACAACCTCTGTTGAGATGAGGTTCTTCTGGCTTCAACTATCAAAAATAAAATGCAGCGGGGTCCCCTTCACCCACATCTGTGAATGAAAAAGGTGCTCCCCCTCTTCAGGATATGTTGGTTCTTCTGGTTGAATTGTTGCAATCGCGACAATAACAGTGGGGTCTGCGTCAATGATCTGTCCTTTACCATTATTTTCAGAATCAGATTCTGAATCAGGGTTCGGCACTTTTTCCTTGATCTCGTCCACCAATGACTGTTTTTAGCGACTTTCATTGGTGTTGTGCCAGGGGCTTTTGTGGAACTCACACCATTTTTCGGTGTCCTTCTTTGTCTTCCTGTGACACTTCCTTTCTTGTGTCTTGGAATGGTTTTCAAGAGACTGCTTATTAGGGCTATCTTTGTCATACTTTGGTTGTTGCGTATTTGCATAACTAAATTCCCGTTTGTTCAGGTGCTTAATTGTCTGCTCAATTTTAACAGCATATCAATAAGCAGCATCGAGTGATGAGATGTCTAGAAAATCCATTTCAGTTTGGATGTAGCTGTGTAGAGCCCCATAGTATTTTAGAACCAAATGTCGCTCAGAGTCTTGGATACCCAGCTTGGTGCGCAAGGTATGGAAGGTATTGGTGAACTCCGAAACTGCTTGGCCCCTCTCTTGCCGCAGTGTGGTCCATCTCATGTACCGGTCCTCATAGTTTCCAACTGGGTAACACTGTTCTTTTACCGCATCCACAAAAAAATCCCAAGTGGGATCGGCCCCATATATACTAGACTCCTCTATGGAACTTTTCTCCCAGTAAGTTTCCCACCAATGTTTGACATGAGGGAGATCTTTAAGGAGTGCAAAGGTAATCTTTTCTTTGTTAGAAAAATTGTGAACAAATAAATAATCTTCCAGCAGAGTTAACCATTTTTCTAGGGCTTTTGCATCTATCTGTCCTTCAAATACAGGAATATAAAATTAACTTGTACCTTGAAAGGCAAGGTGCCTCCAAAGTGGCCACTTGATGAAGATGTGCCTGATGCTATCGGTGGGCATTGAAGGATGTGGGAAAAATTCTCCATCATTTCGTCCCTCTGTCGCATGAGACCTTTCTCAAGCAACAGATTGATAGGATCGTTTGCTCAGTCGTTTTTCTTTTCTTCTTCCATTGAGGGTTTCTTGGGTGTGTGAGAGTGATTGTATTCAAGAGAGACAAGCTCGAGACCCAACTTTATATACTCGGACCTCGTCGGGGACATGCACTGAAAAAATGATCAAGAGTAGCCTGCTCTGATACCACTGATCCAGATTATTTTCTGCACGAAATGAGAGCGGAGATATAATAAAGAAATGCAAGAAGATATTGCAAATATTCAATAATATAACAGAAATGTATCAGAGATGCAACCATTAACACAGATATACAGTAATACATTATTTCTATTAATCAAAGAAATGTACAGAGACTGTAGAAATACAGAGTGAAAGACTCGTTAGAATGGTGGCAGTATATCTCTGAGAAGAGATGTGACGGCTACTCGCATTCGCAAGAAGATGATTACAATGAGGCTCTGAAGGCCCTTTTACAATAAATAAGAATGCCAAAATTCCTAGACATCCAAAAACCTAACCATAGGAGATGAAGCGCCAAAAGCCATGTGGGCCCCGTTTGGGTAAGTTAGTACATCAACTTCCTGGGGCCGTAATGTTTGCATACCATATCTGTTTTACGCGTATGATAGCTCGTTGGAAAGGTATCATAAAAAAGATTCATTTTGGGGGCTCAATCATGCCTTCAACTATCATTGAGAACCTCGATCTCAAAAAACCTTCATTTAGGCCCTCAAAATGGCCCCGAAAGTTAAAACCTGCTAAAAATAGTAAATTGCCAAAATTGCCAGAAAGTTGTTTTGAGCCAGCTGGAAAAGGTGGGTGGCCACCGATATCCACCTGGATCAATCCTCCCTCATTAGGAAGCAATGGTATCCATTGCGTTGAGTTCCCGGGGGAGAGGGAAAAGTGTTTGCTAGATCTGCATCTGGGTGAGTTGCTTGTATTGCTGGAGACGTCGCATTGCTTAGTTTGTAGAACTTTGTCATGAACCTGTTGCGGTTGAGGCTGTTCAACAAGTTGAGATACATGAGAGGACGATGTGCAGAAGGAATCTTTGCACTTTGCTGCAACCTTGTTGACCTGCTTCTGTTGGATAGAAGGTGCTTGGGGCAAGGCTGTAGTGGTTGTAGTGTCCTTTTGTTCTCCTTTTGAACAGATTGTGAAGAAGCTAAATTTTGCAGTATGAGATACTACCTTATGGCACTTTTTAGGTGGAACAGTAGTCGGAACTACCTCTAGTATTCTGTAGACATGACCCCCCAAAGTAACAATGACACTACGGGGTTGAGACTCATAAACAACATGGCGTCTCCACATATATGGTTGGCCCAAGAGAACATCACAGACATCCAGTGGGGAAACAACACATAATACCTCATCCTTGAAGGGTTGGATGACATATGAAAATCGACATTGTTTGTTGACACGGAGATCTCGTCCTTGCCGAAGCCACCCGATGTTGTATGGCTGCGGGTGTGGTGTTATCAACAATCCTAACTGTTTGAGGACCTCTGCTGAGATGAGGTTCTTCTGGCTTCCGCTATCAACAATAAAATGCAGCCGGGTCCCCTTCACCCACATCTGTGAATGAAAAAGGCGCTCCCTCTCTTCAGGATCTGTTGGTTCTTCTGGTTGAATTGTTGCAATCGTGACAATAGCAATGGGGTCTRCGTCAATTATCTGTCCTTTACCATTATTTTCAGAATCAGATTATGAATCAGGGTTTGGCTCTTTATCTTTGATCTCAGCCACCAATGACTGTTTTGAGCGACATTCATCGATGTTGTGCCAGGGGCTTTTGTGGAACTCGCACCATTTTTCGGTGTCCTTCTTTGTCTTCCCGTGACCCTTCTTTTCTTGTGTCTTGGACTAGTTTTCAGGAGACTGCTTGTTAGAGATGTCTTTGACATACTTTGGTTTTTGCGGATTTGGAGACCCGAAATCCCGTTTGTTCTGGTGCTTAAATTTCTACTCAATCTTAACAGCATATTGATAAGCAGCACCGAGTGATGAGATGTCCATAAAATCCATTTCAGTTTGGATGTATCTGTATAGAGCCCCACGGTATTTCAGAACCAAATGTCGCTCGGAGTCATTGATACCCATCTTGGTGCACAAAGTATGGAAGGTATTGGTGAAATCTGGAACTACTTGGCCCCTCTCTTGCCGCAGTGTGGTCCATCTCATGTACTGGTCCTCATAGTTGCCAACAGGGTAACACTGTTCTTTTACCTCATCCATAAAAAAATCCAAAGTGGGATCGACCCCATATATTCCAGACTCCTCTGTGGAAATTTGCTCCCAGTAAGTTTCCCACCAATGTTTGACATGAGGGAAAGCTTTAAGGAGTGCAAAGGTGATCTTTTCTTTGTCGGAAAAATTGTGAACAAAGAAATAACCTTCCAACAGAGTTAACCATTTTTCTAGGGCTTCTGCATCTATCTATCCTTCAAATACAGGAATATCAAAATTAACTTGTACCTTGAAAGGCGATGTGCCTCCAAAGTGGCCACTTGATGAAGATGCACTTGATGCTATCGGCAGGCGTTGAAGGATGTGGGAAAAATTCTCCATCATTTCGTCCCTCTGTCGCGTGAGAGCTTGCTCAAGCAACAGATTGATAGGATTGTCTGCTCTGTCGTTTTTCTTTTCTTTCGCCATTGAGGGTTTCTTGGGTGTGCGAGAGTGATTGTCTTCAAGAGAGACAAGATCGAGACCCAACTTGATATACTTGGACCTCATCGGGGACATGCACTGAAAAAATGATCAAGAGCAGCCTGCTCTGATACCACTGATCCAGATTATTTTCAGCACGAAATGAGAGCGGAGATATAACAAAGAAATGCACAGAGATATTGCAGATATTCAATAATATAACAGAAATGTATCAGATATGCAACCATCAACACAGATATACAGTAATACATGATTTCTATTAATCAAATAAATGTACAGAGACTGTAAAAATACAGTGTGAAAGACTCGTTAGAATGGTGGCAGCTTATCTCTGAGAAGAGATGTGACGACTACTCGCATTCACAAGAAGATGATTAAAATGAGGCTCTGAAGGCCCTTTTACAATAAACGGGAATGCACAAATTCCTAGAAATCCAAAAACCTAACCCTAGGAGATGAAGCGCCAAAAGTCATGTGGGCCCCGTTTGGGTAAGTTAGTACATCAACTTCCTGGGGCCGTAACTTATGCATACGATCTTCGTTTTAGGCGTATGATAGATCGTTCGAAAGGTATCGTTGAGGGGATTCATTTTTGGGGCTCAATCATTCCTTTGACTATAATTGATAACCTCGATCTCGAAAAACCTTCATTTAGGCCCTCAAAACGGCCCCAGAAGTTAAAACCTGCTAAAAATAGTAAATTGCCAAAATTGCCAGAAAGTTGTTTTGAGCCAATTGGAAAAGTTGGGTGGCCACCGATATCCACCTGGATCAATCCTCCCTCCTTAGGAAGCAATGGTCTCCATTGCGTTGATTTCCCGGGGGAGAGGGAAAAGCGTTTGCTAGATCTGCATCCGGGGGAGCTGCTTGTATTGCTGGAGACGTCGCGCTGCTTAGTTTGTGGAAATCTGTCACGAACCTGTTGCGGTTGAGGTTGCTCAACAATTCGAGATACATGGGAGGACGATGTGCAGAAGGAATCTTTTCACTTTGTTGCAGCCTTTTCGACCTACTTCTGTTGGATAGAAGGTGCTTGGGGCAAGGCTGTAGCGGTTGCAGTGTCCTTTTTTTCTCCTTTTGAACAGATTGTGAAGAATTTGAATTTTGCAGTATGAGATACTACCTTGCGGCACTTTTTAGGTGGAACATTAGTTAGAACTACCTCTGGTATTCTGTAGAGATGACCCCCCAAAGTAACAATGACACTACTGGGTCGAGACTCATAAACAGCATGGCGTCTCCACATATATGGTTGGCCCAAGAGAACATCACAGACATCCAGTGGGGAAACATCACATAATACCTCATCCTTGAAGGGTTGGATGTCGTATGAAAATTGACATTGTTGGTGGACATGGAGATCTCGTCCTTGCCAAAGCCACCCAATGTTTTATGGCTGCAGGTGTGGTGTTGTCGACAATCTCAACTGTTTGACGACCTCTGCTGAGATGAGGTTCTTCTGGCTTCCACTATCAACAATAAAATGCAGCGGGGTCCCCTTCACCCACATCTGTGAATGAAAAATGTGCTCCCCCTCTTCAGGATCTGTTGGTTCTTCTGTTTGAATTGTTGCAGTCACAACAATAGCAGTGGGGTATACATCAACGATCTGTCCTTTACCATTATTTACAGAATCAGATTCTGAATCAGGGTTCAAATCTTTGTCTTTGATCTCGGCCACCAATGACTGTTTTGAGCGACATTCATCAGTGTTGTTCCAGGGGATTTTGTGGAACTCGCACCATTTTTCGGTGTCCTTCTTTGTCTTCCCGTGACCCTTATTTTCTTATGTCTTGGACTGGTTTTTGGGAGACTGCTTGTTAGGGTTGTCTTTGTCGTACTTTGGTTGTTGCGGATTTGCAGACCCAAATTCTTGTTTGTTCTGTTGCTTAAATTTCTACTCAATTTTAACAGCATATCGATAAGCAGCACCGAGTGATGAGATGTCCAGAAAATCCATTTCAGTTTGGACGTATCTGTGTAGAGCCCCATGGTATTTCAGAACCAAATGTCAATCAGAGTCTTTGATACACAGCTTGGTGCACAAGGTATGGAAGGTATTGGTTAACTCTGGAACTTCTTGGCCCCTCTCTTGCCGCAGTGTGGTCCATCTCATGTATCGGTCCTTATAGTTTCCAAAAGGGTAACACTATTCTTTTACTACATCCACAAAAAATTCCCAAGTGGGATCGGCCCCATATATTCCAGACTCCTCTATGGAACTTTTCTCCCAGTAAGTTTCCCACCAATGTTTGACATGAGGGAGAGCTTTAAGGAGTACAAAGGTGATATTTTCTTTGTTGGAAAAATTGTGAACAGAGAAATAACCTTCCAGCAGAGTTAACCATTTTTTTAGGGCTTCTGCATCTATCTGTCCTTCAAATACAAGAATATATAAATTAACTTGTACCTTGAAAGGCGAGGTGCCTCCAAAGTGGCCACATGATGAAGATGCGCCTGATGCTATCAGCAGGCATTGAAGGATGTGGGAAAAATTCTCCATCATTTCATCCCTCTGTCGCGTGAGAGCTTGCTCAAGCAATAGATTGATAGGATCATCTGCTCCATCGTTTTTCTTTTCTTCCGCCATTTAGGGTTTCTTGGGTGTGCAAGAGTGATTGTCTTGAAGAGAGACAAGCTAGAGACCCAACTTGCTATACTCGGACCTCGTCGGGGACATGCACTGAAAAAATGATCAAGAGCAGCCTACTCTGATACCACTGATCCAGATTATTTTCGGCACGAAATGAGAGCGGAGATATAATAAAGAAATGCACAGAGATATTGCAGATATTCAATAATATAACAGAAATGTATCAGAGATGCAACCATCAACACAGATATACAGTAATACACGATTTCTATTAATCAAAGAAATGTACAGAGACTGTAAAAATACAGAGTGAGAGACTCGCTGGAATGGTGGCAGCTTATCTCTGAGAAAAGATGTGACGGCTACTCACATTCGCAAGAACATGATTACAATGAGGCTCTGAAGGCCCTTTTACAATAAACGGGAATGCCAAAATTCCTAGAAATCCAAAAACCTAACCCTAGGAGATGAAGCGCCAAAAGTCATGTGGGCCCCGTTTGGGTAAGTTAGTACATCAACTTCTTGGGGCCGTAACTTTTGCGTACGATCTTCGTTTTAGGCGTATGATAGCTCATTGGAAAGGTATCATTGAGGAGATTCATTTTCGGGGATCAATCATGACTTTGACTATAATTGATAACCTCGATCTTGAAAAACCTTCATTTAGGCCCTCAAAATGGCCCCAGAAGTTAAAACCTGCTAAAAATAGTAAATTGCCAAAATTGCCAGAAAGTTGTTTTGAGCCAAATGGAAAAGGTGGGTGGCCACCGATATCCACCTGGATCAATCCTCCCTCCTTAGGAAGCATTGGTCTCCATTGCGTTGAGTTCCCGGGGGAGAGCGAAAAGTGTTTGCTAGATCTGCATCCGGGGGAGCTGCTTGTATTGCTGGAGACCTCGCGCTGCTTAGTTTGTGGAAATCTGTCACGTACCTGTTGCAGTTGAGGTTTCTCAACAAGTCGAGATACATGAGAGGACGATGTGCAGAAGGAATCTTTGCACTTTGTTGCATCCTTGTCGACCTGCTTCTATTGGATAGAAGGTGCTTGGGGCAAGGATGTAGTGGTTGCAGTGTCCTTTTGTTCTCCTTTTTAATAGGTTGTGAAGAAGCTGAATTTTGTAGTATGAGATACTACCTTGCAGCACTTTTTAGGTGGAACAGTAATCAGAACTACCTCTGGTATTTTGTAGAGATGACCCCCTAAAGTAACAATGACACTACGGGGTCGAGACTCATAAACAGCATGGCGTCTCCACATATATGGTTGGCTCAAGAGAACATCACAGACATCCAGTGGGGCAGCATCACATAATACCTCATCCTTGAAGGGTTGTATGTCGTATGACAATTGACACTGTTGGTGGACACGGAGATCTCTTCCTTGCCGAATCCACCCAATGTTGTATGGTTGTGGGTGTGGTGTTGTTGACAATCCCAACTGGTTGACGACCTCTGCTGAGATGAGGTTCTTCTGGCTTCCGCTATCAAAAATAAAATGCAGTGGGGTCCCCTTCACCCACATCTGTGAATGAAAAAGGTGCTCCCCCTCTTCAGGATCTATTGGTTCTTCTGTTTGAATTGTTGCGGTCGTGACAATAGCAGTGGGGTCTACGTCAATGATCTGTCCTTTACCATTATTTTCAAAATCAGATTCTGAATCAGGGTTCAAATCTTTGTCTTTGATCTCGGCCACCAATGATTGTTTTGAGTGACATTCATCAGTGTTGTTCCAGGGGCTTTTGTGGAACTCGCACCATTTTTCGGTGCCCTTCTTTGTCTTCCTGTGACACTTCTTTTCTTGTGTCTTGGATTGGTTTTCAAGAGACTTCTTGTTAGGGCTGTCTTTGTCATACTTTGGTTGTTGCGGATTTGTAGACCCAAATTCCCATTTGTTCTGTTGCTTAAATTTCTACTCAATTTTAACAGCATATCGATAAGCAGCACCGAGTGATGAGATGTCCAGAAAATCCATTTCAGTTTGAATGTATCTGTGTAGAGCCCCATGGTATTTCAGAACCAAATGTCGCTCGGACTCTTTGATACCCAGCTTAGTGCGCAAGGTATGGAAGGTATTGGTGAACTTCAGAACTGCTTGGCCCCTCTCTTGTCGCAGTGTGGTCCATCTCATGTACCGGTCCTCATAGTTGCCAACAGGGTAACACTGTTCTTTTACCGCATCCACAAAAAAATCCCAAGTGGGATCGGCCCCATATATTCCAGACTCCTCTATGGAACTTTTATCCCAGTAAGTTTCCCACCAATGTTTGACATGAGGGAGAGCTTTAAGGAGTGCAAAGGTAATCTTTTCTTTGTCAGAAAAATTGTGAACAAAGAAATAATCTTCCATCAGAGTTAACCATTTTTCTAGGGCTTTTGCATCTATATGTCCTTCAAATACAGGAATATCAAAATTAACTTGTAACTTGAAAGGCAAAGTGCCTCCAAAGTGGCCACTTGATGAAGATGCGCCTGATGCTATCGGCGGGCGTTGAAGGAAGTGGGAAAAATTCTCTATCATTTCGTCCCTCTGTCGCATGAGACCTTGCTCAAGCAACAGATTGATAGGATCGTTTGCTAAGTCGTTTTTTCTTTTATTCCGCCATTGAGGGTTTCCTGGGTGTGCGAGAGTGATTGTATTCAAGAGAGACAATCTCGAGTCCCAAATTTCTATACTCAGACCTTGTCGAGGACATGCACTGAAAAAACGATCAAGAGCAGCCTGCTCTGATACCACTGATCCAGATTATTTTCTGCACGAAATGAGAGCGGAGATATAATAAAGAAATGCAAGAAGATATTGCAGATATTCAATAATATAACAAAAATGTATCAGATGAGTGGATCAGTAGTCGGAACTACCTCTAGTATTCTGTAGAGATGACCCCCGAAAGTAACAATAACACTACGGGGTCGAGACTCATAAACAGCATGGCGTCTCCACATATATGGTTGGCCCAAGAGAACATCACAGACATCCAGTGGGGCAAAAACACATAATACCTCATCCTTGAAGGGTTGGATGACATATGACAATCGACATTGTTGGTTGACACGGAGGTCACGTCCTTGCCGAAGCCACCCGATGTTGTATGGCTGTGAGTGTGGTGTTATCAACAATCCTAACTGTTTGACGACCTCTGCTGAGATGAGGTTCTTCTGTCTTCCGCTATCAACAATAAAATGCAGCCGGGTCCCCTTCACCCACATCTGTGAATGAAAAAGGCGCTCCCCCTCTTCAGGATCTATTGGTTCTTCTGGTTGAATTGTTGCAGTCACGACAATAGCAGTGGGGTCTGCGTCAATTATCTGTCCTTTACCATTATTTTCAGAATCAGATTATGAATCAGGGTTCGGCTCTTTGTCTTTGATCTCGGCCACCAATGACTGTTTTGAGCGACATTCATCGATGTTGTGCCAGGGGATTTTGTGGAACTCGCATCATTTTCCGGTGTCCTTCTTTATCTTCCCGTGACCCTCCTTTTCTTCTGTCTTGGACTAGTTTTTAGGAGACTGCTTGTTAGAGATCTCTTTGTCATACTTTGGTTTTTGCGGATTTGGAGAACCGAAATCTCGTTTGTTCTGGTGCTTAAATTTCTGCTCAATCTTAACAGCATATCGATAAGCAGCACCGAGTGATGTGATGTCCATAAAATCCATTTCAGTTTGGATGTATCTGTGAAGAGCCCCACGGTATTTCAGAACCAAATGTCGCTCAGAGTCATTAATACCCATCTTGGTGCACAAAGTATGGAAGGTATTGGTAAAATTTGGAACTAATTGGCCCCTCTCTTGCCGCAATGTGGTCCATCTCATGTACTGGTCCTCATAGTTGCCAACAGGGTAACACTGTTCTTTTACCGCATCCATAAAAAAATCCAAAGTGGGATCGGCCCCATATATTCCAGACTCCTCTATGGAACTTTGCTCCCAGTAAGTTTCCCACCAATGTTTGACATGAGGGAGAGCTTTAAGGAGTGTAAAGTTGATCTTTTCTTTGTCAGAAAAATTGTGAACAGAGAAATAACCTTCCAACAGAGTTAACCATTTTTCTAGGGCTTCTGCATCTATATGTCCTTCAAATATAGGAATATCAAAATTAACTTGTACCTTCAAAGGCGAGGTTCCTCCAAAGTGGCCACTTGATGAATATGTGCTTGATGCTATCGGAAGGCATTGAAGGATGTGGGAAAAATTCTCCATCATTTCGTCCCTCTGTCGCGTGAGAGATTGCTCAAGCAACAGATTGATAGGATCGTCTGCTCCGTCGTTTTTCTTTTCTTCCGCCATTGAGGGTTTCTTGGGTGTGTGAGAGTGATTGTCTTCAAGAGAGACAAGCTTGAGACCCAACTTACCATACTTGGACCTCATCGGGGACATGCACTGAAAAAATGATCAAGAGCAGCCTGCTCTGATACCACTGATCCAGATTATTTTCAGCACGAAATGAGAGCAAAGATATAACAAAGAAATGCACAGAGATATTGCAGATATTCAATAATATAACAGAAATGTATCAGATATGCAGCCATCAAAACAGATATACAGTAATACATGATTTCTATTAATCAAAGAAATGTACAG
>JASDQU010106936.1:332761-345310 GCA_032191745.1 Picea mariana | reverse complement strand
AGGGACATATGGATCTGCAGACCCAGGAGGAGAGACATGACTTGGAGACAATTGACCTTACACATACCTACCAGTATGGGGAGAGGGAGTCACCTCTTTTGGAGATTCCATTGTTAGATCAGGTTGTGGAGACTGACAGTTTGATAGGATGCTCACTTCCAGGACCAGTCCACAGTAATGATGGTGCACTCTGCATGGGTCGGGATGACCATATCTCATGTCTAGACACATCTCTATGGGATCCAGGTGCAGATGACATTAGCAGAGTGAGCACACAGAAGGATACAACAGTGCGATTCAGATGGGGGTAGCAGTTGGTGATGGTGTGCAGTGGCATACATGAGGACTCAGTAGCACAAGGGACAATGGGCAGTTTAGTGCCTTATATTTTGAGGAGTGTGTTGTTGGGGATTCCATTGTTGACACTAGCAGTGAGGGGCATGAGGTAGAACCTCAGCGGGACTGTGATCAGGAGTCGCGACACTGGACGAGACAGTTGAGAGTCAGTGAGGACATGATCATGGCAGCCACTAGATGCATGGATGATACACACGCATTGGTGGCAGATTATTGTTGGAGGGCATCGATGGCACATGATAGTTCAAATGGGGGATTTGCCATGGATGACTTTCATACTCTCAGGGAAAGAGTAACTATGATGAGGGTCGACTACCAGCAGTTGTTGATGGACAAAGATTACCTATTGGAGGTTGGTGATATGTATCGCGGGGTTTCGAGGGAGTAGGAGTTGGAGGTGGACGGACTCACTCATGAGTTGGTGAGCACACGAGGATTCTTGGAAGGCACACAGACAAGCCTTCAAGAATCAGAGTCCATATTAGATGAGCTCCTTGAGGAAACTGGTCAGAGATACACTATATCTATCTCGGCAGAGAGTCAGATATGTTCCTCAGTTACATTGCTGGAGGATGACCGAGTGTCACAGGGGCCACCAGTCATGGGTAGTTCTGAGACAATCAGTCATACACATACACATGAGGATTCTAGAGCCAGGGGCAGTTACAAGGAAACTTTCATTTGTGTTCTAGGATTGGTTGATATCCACACAGAGGTTGATCCGACAGTACACCTTTGACATATGATGCTGAAAGAGATGTACAGTGGGATTCATGGGGACGCATTGAATTGCAGGGAGGAGACACACTTAGTGGAGCATGGAGATTCCTCTCCCTTGCAACAACACATAGTTCTGGGAGATCACCTTCATAGTAGCAACAACTATCTGAGTGATAATGGAGGGAGAGTGATTGACCAACAGTTTGTGGAGTTATCTATTGTTGTATTTGATAGTTGGAGTTTAGATGATTATTCTCCATGGGTGCTAGTGGATGAGTTTTTGGTCCAATTCTGGGATTGACCAAAGCATATGATACTTTCCAATCCTATAGTCGGTTACAAATGTTTTTGTTAGCTTTTTCCGATACTTTCATCATTGACAACAACATAGGGGGAGATAAATAGTGGCAGGGGACATGGAGAGTTGGTAGGCCGAGACCACCCGACAAGAGTGTCTTTATTGCATACAACAGGATAGGGGTGGATCATCAGATACAGACGGTTGAGACCTTGGGCGTGATGGTGAGCATCTTAGGCCGTGGGATAGCAGATATCTCAGAGGGTGACACAGATTCAGATTCCCATTGGGATTAGGATGGAGGGATCGGTATGACACATGAGCAGTTAGTGGGGATTGGATGTGATGAACTTCCAATTTTTCCATGGGATTCGAGAGTCCATTTGGTTAGTGGGTTGTTTCATCTTATGACGACCCAGGTCGCGCTAGAGAGCAACACACTTCACTCTTGGATGGCTTTGAGAGGGCTTGCAAGGACTTGTTCTATGTGGTGAGACAGGTTCTCCCTATTGATACTCATGATCGAGTATGGAGGTGGTTGGGCAAATGATGATTCCACAGGATACTTTTATAGGTTCAACTTCTTGACAACAGGCCCAGTTTTCACAGGTATTTCAGCATGAGGATCCAGGAGTGGGGGATCCAGTATATATATTTTGAGCAGACAACCATGATCAGAGTAGTGTAGCGTCCGTGCGATGGTCCCTGTCAGAGGCTAGCATGGGACCCTGGGATTACAGGGCTGGGCATTTCAATGACTGATGGAGATGAGTGGATCTTTGCAGGGGGAAGTCACTTTGACTTTCCAGTGAGCTTCAGTATTGGGGGGAGCACGTCACTTGTTGGTGATTTGTTGAGGTCTTGAAGTACCTCACTATGGCAGCAACATGTTCAGTTGGTGGAGGACGTGTTGGGATTGGTACAGTCTTGAAGGACAGACTCATTTCGGGTTGAGATCGTGTGTTATTTGTAGAACACTCATGGTATTGATATGTCATAGGACTATATTTCACGAGGCATTGTAGTTCACATTATGATATGGAATCCAGGGATTGGAGTGTTTGGTATTTTAGCGTTTGATGGAGTTGAGTTTCGAGTAGAGTGGTTGCTTGGGGAGTTGACTGAGATTCTTTGGCCATTGATCATTCTACTCATCAGGAGCATGTGGGTCTCATGCGTGGTGAGCACTTGGAGAGGCCACATCTTGAGGGGAGTCTACCTTGTGTCACACAGGTGGATATGGGACCTCGGTATCATATGTAGTTGGATTCAGTTATTGCTTGAGGACAAACAATATTTCGGCAAGGAGGACTGTAATGTCCCCATTTTGGGACATTATAACATTACAGAGTGTTATGCCTACCAGAGTAGCCAGACATGGGTGATAGAGAGTTCGAGAGATATTGAGGGGTTTTATTGGGCCCGACTTGCATCATTCATCATCAGGATCCTTCTGCACAGCTTGGATTTGTTTCCGTTGCATTCCGATGATTTCCGTAATTTTGAGTTATTATGGGTCATATCTTAATTAAATTCACTAAGAAGGTCATAATGGGCATATTACTTGGAAAAACCTCTTAGTGTAATAGCTCATCGGAATCGGGAAGAAGAGCATTACAGGATAAGATGATGAGAAGTGACTTTCAGTGGCCGGAAAAGCCATAAGGATGGATAAATCACTTTTTAGAGGTAAAATGGTTAATTAATTAAGTGATTTAATCAAGGAATAATAAAATAAAGTAAAATTCACTTGGAGGGAAAAGGTCAACAACGAATTAGGGTTTCGGGAAGCTATAAAGGAAGGGTAAAGCAACCTAATTCAAGATTATGTTATGATTTGATGTTGAGAGAGTTTCCAGAGGAGGAGAATTGACCTTCTGTTGTTTTGTGGATTTCTGGAGGAAACCACCACCACTGATCGGTTTCGGTGTTGAGAGACACACCCTAGCCTATCAGAGATACCATCCAAGTATTTCACCATGCATTACAGGTATCCAGTGCAAGGATTGCGCAACTCAGCTAGTGAGGGAGCAAGTGTTAGAGAGAGGGTTTGTGCGATCGCTTGAGACAGTTCAGTATTTGGTCGATCCTTTTCGACCCATTAGAGAGATAGCCAGGGCACATCTATTGAGCCACCTGTCGTCAGTTTCCGACGGTGGAATCTTTTGGAAAGCAAAAAACAGTCATTTAGGGCGCAACTCTCGAGGAAGTACATTTGGGTTTCCAGGGGACATTCTGGAGAAGATTTGAGGAAACCCTTCTGACCCATTACAGAGGAGGTCGGGATGATGGTTTTGAGCCATACATCATCACATTCCATCAGTGGAATCACTAGGGTGCACTCCCATAGCCCAGGAGGTGCGCAAACCCCCAGGGGGTGACATTCGGAGCCATGGTGCTTCTTTTGAGACAGTTTCCAGCTCATTCCGATGGGTATCGCCATCAGGGTGAGTTTTCCGAATTCTGCAGCAGTTACAGTGAGTTGCCAGACTTCTTTTTGCCGATCTATTCGTGCATGCGCAGACCATCATTCATCCTTTTGATCATAGGTGTTTCTTATCAGTTGATTTGTATTCCAGTGACGATCCATGAGATCTAACTGACGATTGGTATATCTGCTTCCAGTTATTATTGTATTTCCTGCTTTTTCCGCAATATATATATATATATATATATCAATGAGTTGTGTTGTCCTTATTTCGCATGCATTGTCTTATACTGCTAAAACACTTAATGAATTGAAACACACATGTGAAAATCACCAAGCATGTTCACATAGTAACTCAAACACATTCAGAAACCCCCAGAGTATCAGATTTAGTGGCAAAAACAGTAGTTCAGCAGTAGATATCCAGATCAGCTGGATCAGGGATATTTCATATAATTCCTCTCCTCAGCTGTTTCTTTGTCGCTCCTACTGCTACGTGCATCTTCATTAGCCCGTGCCACAACCCACGCATATTGCTCCGTTGGCTCTTCCTCTGCACATGCACAACTCCATGGGTCTCCCTTTTTACTGGCGACTATTACAAATTCCCAGTCATCAATACTCCTTAGCAGTTGCTCCACGATCTTGCTGGTAGATCCTTCATGGGTGGCGTCTCTCAGACCCCGATTTGCACACCAGCCTGATCCTTTACCTCAACACGCACAGATCCTCCATTTTTGCAGATCATGTGGCCATACGACGTACACCCACTGAAMTCTGTACGATAGCCATATGCTGTACAATTGCCTTTTTTTAAAAAATTCTRGGTTGTCTTTTACCCTCTCTCTGCAGCTGAGCCTATATTTAAAATTTCCTGCAAAAAATAAAAAATTTTCCTGCTGTAGAATAAGTCGATCTCATGCAAATCTGGCTTCCTCAAAACCACAACTCTAATAASATGTTAATTTCTCTAAACCTARCACTCGACACTTAGATCTAAATAAAATCGCTTTATTTATTAAATGCACAGCTAGGTTTTCACCAAATAAATCAGTGGAAGCATAAAACTAAAACCATACACATTGCACAAGATATTTGGGTAAACACCCCTGGAAAAATCCCGAAGGGAAAAYCGATACCTTTTTGATTTTATTCAGTAAAATCTTGGGCCCCCATCTTGGGATAATGGCCCATCCTGGGATAATGGCCCTGTTGTCGTCCTTATACACACTTGCAAACGTGAGCTAAGTCCGACTCACTTAGTGTGTCCTTGGAGGCACAATGCCTAGGTTCACAGCCCACGCTGTCACTTTGACCGGAACCTCTTTCGTCTAGGCTTACTCCCAGGGAAGCCAAGGGGGGTAGACCCTAGTTACTAGAGAAGATTTAACGTTAAGTTCTAGGAGTTGATTTTAATTCGTTAAGGTTAGAGGGGATTCTATCCTATGATGCTAAGGCAACAACGCAAGATGCAAGGGTTAGCATGTGAAGCAAGCCTTTCCCTAGGTCAACTAAGACTAGTGCCCAAGGTTGGGCAAGGGGTCAACTAGAGTTAGAGGGTGTTTCGTTACAATATGATTACAAGATTATCAAAAGAATAGTTAATCCGCAAGAGTGCTAGATATGAAATATCCCTGATCCCGCTGATCAAGATATTTGCTACTGTTCTAATGCTCTGTCTCGCAGATCTGATACACTGGGGGTTTCTGGATGTGTTTCAGTTGTGTGTTTGAGATAATTTTGGTTATTGCGAGTGCATGTTGGTTATTGCATGTGCATGTTGCATATTTATGGTTTAAACAGTATATAAAGGATCCATGCGGAAGTAAAGAACATCAACTACCCAATATATGTATTATGCGACTCAAGCAGGGAAATACAATAGCATACTGGAAATATAGAAATAATCGTCAGCTAGATCTCATGGATCGTCACTGGAATACAAACAAATAACATCAAAATACCCGTGATCAGAAGATGATAGCAGATCTGATGCATGCACGGATAGATCAACAAAAATATGCGATTCCGGAGAAGTACGGTAACCGCTACTAGATGGAAAACTCGTCCGGAAGAATCGACCGTCGAAATGTGCTGGAAACTGCTCCAATAGAAGCGCCCTAGTCTCTAGACTGAAATGGATGTCTGCCGGATCTCGGACCTGACCCCTGAGGCACTGGATCTGGACCCCTGGGGGGTTTGCGCACCTCCTGGGACACTGGATGCGCCCCAAAGGATTCCACCAACGGAATCTGCTGCTATATGGCTCAAAACGATCGTCTCGCCAAATAAGGAAATGGCTCGGAAGGATTTGTCCGGATTTGCTTTGAAACTCTGCATGCAACACCAAATTTCTGTCCGGAAGGGCTACGCCCTAAATGGCTGAATGAGTCGATTTGCAATATTCCACCGTCAGAATTTGACGATAGATGGCTCAATAGAAGCGCCCTGGCTAGATCTCAAATGGGTTGGAAGGAAACTGCAATCTGGATACGGATCTCGTGCAGCTCTCCAAACCCTCAAACTGACTTGCGCCCTCACTGGCTGAGCTGCGCACTCTGCAATGGATACTCCTGAAAAGTACGGTGAAATACCTGGATGGTATCTCCGATGGGCTAGGGTGTGTCTCTCAACACCGAAACCGATTAATGGTGGTGGTTTCCTCCAGAAATCCACAAAATAGTAAGGTCGGCTCTCCTCCTCCTCTGGGAACTCTCAACATCAAATCATAACAATGCATAATGAATTAGGTTGCTTTACCCTTCCTTTATAGCTTCCCGAAACCCTAATTCGTTTTGACCTTTTCCCTCCAAGTGACTTTTACTTTATTTTATTATTCCTTGATTAAATCACTTAATTA
Organism: Picea mariana; assembly: GCA_032191745.1. Lineage (NCBI taxonomy): Eukaryota > Viridiplantae > Streptophyta > Pinopsida > Pinales > Pinaceae > Picea > Picea mariana. The sequence continues at coordinate 338,647 of JASDQU010106936.1, read as the reverse complement.
ATTAATTAATTAACCAGTTTGCCTCTAAAAAGTGATTTATCCATCCTGATGGCTTCTTCGGCCACTGAAAGTCACTTCTCATCATCTTATCCTGTAATGCTCTTCCTCCCGATTCCGATGAGCTATTACACTAAGAGGTTTCTCCAAGTAATATGCCCATTATGACCTTCTTAGTGAATTTAATTAAGATATGACCCATAATAACTCAAAATTACGGAAATTGTCAGAATGCAATGGAACCAAAGCCCAGCTGTGCGGAATGGATCCTGATGATGAACGATACAAGTTGGGCCCAAATAAACCGCTTCTGGCTACTCGGGTAGGCATAACACACTGAAATGTTGTAATGTTATAATGTCCCAAAATGGGGACATTACAAGATACAAGTACTTACAAATAAAAAAATACTAAGATACAATGGTACAATATAGCAAGCTAACCACCTTTTAAATGTATGTGCAGGATACAAGAAGATCAAAGCATTATCATCATCAACATATCAAGTTCATCATTAACACATTCACAAGGATACTTTAGAAGATTTAGAGATTAAAGTACAAGTATTTCACAATGATTATGATATTCAATCAACCACAAGGTATTATTAGATGATTAAGCCCAAGGTTTGATTGTTTAATAAGTTAAGGGTTTCTTAAGATTGTAAAGTTTTAGTTACCCTTATTAAGTATTTCACCAAAAACCTCCTCCCCCGATTGCCAAATGGCTGCTGGATGCTCAAGATAGTGAAGCAACGAGGCTCACCCTAGCTGTCACAGTCAACCCAAAGAATTGAGTTTTTACGGAAATGATGCTCCTTTGCACCGTGAGACTGTCCCCGGCCTATCACCTTCCGTTGCCCTCCTCAATCCCCGTTTTAGATGGTGAAGATGGTGGTCTAAGGTATCCTATTAAGTCTATTAAGTTAATATATCAATTAGGTAGACTTTTAGGTGTGTTTTAGAGTATTTTGATGATTTTAAGGTACCTTAAAAGTGTGATTTATTGCCAAGGCCGAAACTCACTTCAGCTTATTATGTGTGTTGCTTAAGCTTGGAAATAAAGAGCGTTAACACATGTATAGCATTGAAGAAAAGGCTGAAATAAGATTTAGTTCATTACCATGCACTAGATCATTGACATATGTAGCTTACTATGTAAGAAATCAAATCACAAGGGCAAGAACAACTTGCCAACAAGAGACAAAAGATTATCACACTTATCTTATGTTTGTTAAGAGCATTGAGACCAAAGCATTAAGTGTGAAAGAAAAGGAAGATCTAAGCATATGCCTACACTATCAACTTATCCAATGAGCATTAATCTTAAGTGTGTTGGCAAATGGCCTTAAGATGTTAAAGCATGTAAAGAAAAACTATTCACTAAACTATTGAAGCATTACGCATTCAAGGTGTTAGATTTAAGCATGTAAGAAAGAGATAGATCTAGATATGGCTTAAGCATGCAAGAAATCTAAATAAGTTGATTATGCCCAATAGGCTTAAACTAAGGATTAGTATGTGTGAGATTTAGATCTAGAACATTTTAATTCAATAAAGCATAAAAGATCAACAACACATACTAAAACCCTAACCTTACTATTTGGGGTATTCCTCTCCCAAAAGGTAGGCAATTATTAGACTTATTATGCTTGGAAGTAACTTGAGAAAAGGAGAGGGGAAGACAAGCAAGAAGGACAAGCTAAAGAAAGAAGCAAACAACTAAGCAAGACAAACCTCTAACCCCACGTCCTAGGTTTGGGAGATGTCCAACATCCACCAAACCCCACGTCCTAGCTCAAGAAGTGCTCAAAAACTCAAAAAAAAGCAAGATTCACACTTAACCTAAGCTACCCAAGGCTCACACGTGGGAGGAGGCCGTACCATTCCTTCTCCCCAACCAATGAGCCGCTAAATTAGCAAGAAAACAAGTAGATCTATGCACAAGAAGCCTTAAAAATTGAAAGAGAAGGTTGAGAAATAGCTACCAACTTGTAGGAGGGTCTTGGAGTGTTGTGTGGACATTTTTGGGTAGGCAAACTCCCTCAACCAGATCTGAAACCTGCAAAAACAAGCAAGGTATACTTGCTGGAAATGCTACACACAACAATACAAGTGAAGAAAAACTTTTGCCTTTTAGGGCAAAAATTTTTCTTAAAGAAATTTGATGAAAAATTTATATTTTGATGACCATTAAACTATGTTAAGCTAGCTGAAAATATGTGTGGAATGAGAGCATATAGAGAATGAGCAATAGATAGAGAAAGAGAGGAGTTTATGTGAGTCTCAAGGGAGGACTCTTCCTTGAGGCATTCCCAATGAAACCCTTGAAGCCAAACCTGCAAGATTTAACACAATGGCATGCATACAATAGATAATATGGATGATTAAGCTAATAAGATGAAATACTTGCACCCTATCTAGCTAATCAACATATATAGATCTACAAGACTACTCTTTGTTAGATCTACTCAAATAAAATACTTTACCTAAGATCTACCTATGCCATCATCATATAAAATCAAAACAAGTTTACCTCATGTGTTGAAAGAACAAAAATACTTGTTGCTTTTCCAAAATTCCTCCAAAATTTCTCCTTTATTATTACTCAAGAAAATAGATCTTGGAGAAATACTTGCTCCAAAACCCTAAGAGCCAAAGAATGGAAGATGGAACAAGAAGAGAGAGAGAGACAGAGAGAGAGAGTGGAAAATCAAGTAGCATAACAATAGCTCAAGATATGGTGAATTGGGAGTGAGGAAAGGGATCTATTTATACTTGGAGAGGCAAACTCACCCCTCTTGGATCAATGCCAAGTGTCCACCACCAAGCACAAGATGAGATCCCAAGTGTAGGGCACACCTTCTAGGGTTTAGATCATAGATCTAGGGTGTAGATGAGTGTGGAAAATATTGGGATCAAGCAAAGGATAGTGAGAAGCTATGGGATATGTGCCAAGGGAGTGGAGAGAGTTAAATAATTTAAAAAAAAATTATTTTGGAAGTTTCCAAGTGGGGGGGGGGGCGTAACTTCTCAAGGAGGGCGCACCACTTGGAGGAAAGGGAAGAAAGGGGAGGCAATAAATGCAAGAAAAGGGAGTGGAGATGTGTTAAAGAGGGACGTGGGGGGTGAGGGAGAGCACACCACCCAAGAGGGAGGCCGACCAACCAAGGAAAACCCAAGGTGCCACGTCCCACCCTCAAGGAGGGCGTAACTTCCTTAGTAGAGTGTCACTTTTTGAGTGAGGTGAGAGGGTGAGAGGGGTGAAAAGGTTAGGAGGGGTTGGGATGGGTAGGTTTAGGCTAGGAGTCATCTCTCTTATCTTATTTTCTCCTTCTATCATCCTCTTAACTCATTATTACAATATTACAATTTTTGCTATGTTTGGACTTAACAATTAAAATTGTTATTTTTGACTTACTGACACTCCGGGTAGACAAACCCATAGCAGAAGTTGTCCGACTAAACTGAAACTTGGTCCATGGATGTAGCAGGTGCTATTCCATTTCTTTTGAGCACAAATAACCCTATCAAAAGTCCAAGGACCTAGTTTTTACAATTTTTACTCAAAAATAATTAATTAATTAAATTATTAAACCTCCAAACTTATGGAAATTTAATTAAAAATTAATTAATTAAAAAAAACTACTTTAGACTCGATGGAATTCCACGAAACTTTCTAAGATGTCTTGCATGGTCATTTACAATGATTCCTAACAATAGTTACCAAAAGATAAGCCCATTGGAACGTCGTTCACCACTTTGGAGGAATTATTGCAAGTGTGAGGGAAAAACTCAAGGGAAATCAATAAGGCTGAAAAGCCCAATTGATGACCTGAGGATAAAAAACCCTTGGTGAAAGGAACTCTCCCAGTGAACTGATCCCAAGGTAACTGACCTAACTATGACTTATGCAGACCTATTACATTATTGACCCACGCAGGGGTGCGGAAATTCCAGTTACAAAAAGAAGTGCTGGGGCCAAAAATGCCCTGTAGAACCAAAATCTTCGACAAATGAGCATCTGATGATGCATCTCTTCATGGCACATGGAGTTGACCACCTATGTTGGAGAGGCGGTCAACATGCCCATTAGAGGAATACAATGCCTAGCCCACATGGCTGTTATCTCCCTTGCTGCCCCTTTGTACCTTTCCTCAGCCCTGCCCACTCACACTTAGATGAACTGTTCTTCACCCACTCAATGAGATCTCCTCACTGTCCACTCAGTGTGTCTCATCCTCTCACCTAGGATGCCTTTTATTACATTGAGTTAACTCTAAGTCCAAAACCATAGATCTCCTAAATTGATCAATGGCTGAGAGATAATCTCACGTTCACTTTACATCTAATGGATATGATTGACTCACTTAAGTTACTAATACCAAATACTTAGGCATTTGACTTGATTAATCTCACATTAGTCTAAAAGATCATTCACTTTAATAATTAACTCATAAAGTCAATTTCTTAAGGTTCCGAGAGGCATTACAAATGACTTCCACAGGCTAGACACAAAGCCTATGTGGAAGTACCTGTCCAATGCTAAATACATCAACAAGAATGGTACTCCAACTCATCAATATTTGATTGATGTGCCAAGAGTATCCAATCAAGTAAAGGCATCCACACAATGAAGCTCAAACCATGCTACACCATGTCAAACATAGTTGTTGAGAGGGCTAAAACCATCTAGGAATGAGTGTACATGAAGAGCACTCTCCTCAAACTAGGATTCCATCATGCCAAGATCTCATCCTCATGCCAAACCAATCCATAAGCACTAGGGTGTCCATCCAATGTAGCCAAGTATCATCCAATCTCATCAACGCCCAACCAATGTGAGGGTTAGATCAATCATAAGAGAAAGTGCAAAGGTGGAGGGATTACTCCAAATAAAGTGTGCATATGCTAAATATACCATCACTATGCCAATCATTCCCATATGACCAGGGGTGTTTCTCCACAAGAGCCACATATCATCATACGATATCAATGCAAGGGCCAGATCACCATAGAACAATGTGTAGAAGTGGAGCGTTCTCTAGAAATGATGAGCAAATATACTAAGAACAACACCACAATGCTGAGCAAGCCCATGTGATCTAGGGTGTTCCTTAACAAAGGCAAGGAACCCATGAAAGATATTCACTGTAAAGCTGATCTAACTATGAAATGCATGCAACATAAAGAGCGCACCACTACATGAACCATCAAACATGACAACTAATCCAAAGACGAGAGCAAATGAATCTCCTCCAACCAAAGTGCCGAAACAAAAATCACCGATTAATAGTGCAATTCTCCAAGCCAAGCACATGTACCCCTAGTTCATCAAATGCTCCATCGGCGTCACCCTGCAAGCCTTTGGTATGTGTAATGAAAATCACAAATCTAAGGTCTCATACAATACGAGGGGTAACAAATAGTACATATTCAACCAATGTTCAGTTGTGTAGAGGGTGGTACTAATATAGGCTTCAAGGATTCACAGTCAATTCACATATCTATCTTGCTTTTAAATGCAGTTTATAAGTTTGTCAAGCGTTTGTAGGATATTTTGATGGCTATTAGGGACTTCTAATTGTCTCTTCTCGGTCTAAATGCTTTCAACTAAATGGTTTCAATTAATTAACTGTTGTTAGTTCTGTTGAATTTTCGTCTTAAGCAGTTAACTAGATTAGCGTTCTTTGACTTTTAAACAATTAGCACAATAACTGCATATAAAGTGTTAAAATTTACATGCAGCAGCGAGAGCCATTCTCCTGGAGGATGGCTAAGACCCTAGACGAGATCTAGGGCACCCAGTGCACTCCTGGGATATGTGGTCTGGGACAAATATTGATGAAGACCCTAGGTTTGTAACCAGGGCCCCTGGTTTGTAACCAGG
>JASDQU010106936.1:309432-331008 GCA_032191745.1 Picea mariana | reverse complement strand
ACACATACCATGATACCTTGGACCAATTACCTCATGGAGCAAGAGCCCTCTCCGATGCAAGTCCAAGCCGGTGGTGATGGAAGCTGCTGCTGCTGACAGGACAAATCTGGCGAAGAAGAGAGATGGGTCCTCCAGGACCATGCTCAAGTCAATCCTGCTCTCGGTACTCCATGTCTAGGACCTGTGGGCCTCGAGACATGATCTCCTAGTTATCCCTAGATATCAGGGATAACAGGCCCATACTTTTCTGTAGCTTTATCAACATTACCATTCATGAAGTTTCCACTACTTCCATCAAAACCCGTCCAATCATAAATGCCACCGTAGTACCTTTCACCACACATATTTACTTGTTCATTTCCTTGGTTTCCATAATCATTTTCACATTCTTCAAGGAAAACTAGACAAGTTGACTCCTCATGAAACTCACCACAAGGTCTACAATAACGTATAGAACGATGTTCTACCAAGTTGGTGGATTCAAAAGGATTAGGTGGCCTTTGATCATTTTGAGGAGGTCTTCTTGGCCACTTATCATTTGGCTTGTGTTGTTGTCTATTATTTTGGGACCTCTCCATAGTGATCAATCTATTTTGCAAAGCATTGATTTGATTGGTATGGTTTACTTCCATCTGCTTAATTAATTGAGTCAATTCTTTAATTCCATCACTTGATGATCCTTGACCCTCATCCTTATTTTTCTTTTCGTCATTTGTCTTTGAAGAAGAACCTCTATTGAAACCATGAATGTTGGACTTCCTAGCCTCAAGCATATTCTGCTCAATTCTCATAGTTGTAGATTATGTTGCTTCCAAAGTTTGAGGATCCTTATCCCTTAAGGCATACCTCATTTCTCCTTCAAATGCCTCAATATAATAAATCAGGATTGCAAGATCTGAAGGCTTGACATCATTATGAAGGCTTTTCACCACGCTATTAAACTTAGAGTTAAATTCTAACACAGTTTCATTTTCTTTCTTATGGCTAGTGGTAAGAGCAGCAAGTTGAAATCTATGTTCCTTTTGATCACCCCATCTCTTCTTAAATTCATCCAAAATTGAATTAAAGGTGTTGAACTTATTTGTAGAAAAATCTGTGAACCAATCGACAACATCTCCTTCTAAAGAAAAGGAAAACAAGGTCATCTTCACATCTTCTTCGTTATGAGCTCGACAATACTTATCCACACACCTGTGAAAGCTTGAGATGTGAGAGTTGGCAGTTATAGCATTGTTCCCATGGAAGATAGGCAACTTGTCAATGGCTTTCTCGGGAACATCGTGAGGGGCACCTTGGATTGTTGCAAAGTTCAAAGGACTCAAAAATGTACTTATTGTTATGTTAGGAGTATTAGTGGGATTATTAACAGTTGGTTGGTTATTAGTTTGGAACAATAATTGGATATCGGTGAGTGCTTCTTCCCCAAGACTTTCAAGTAGTCTCCTAGGAGCAAGGCGGTTTAATCTCCTCCTATAAACCTTTTTAGGTTCGAGAAAAGAATAAACCACTCCTTGTGAAGTGCTCCTAGTAGTATACTTGCTAGATTTTTTCAATGGAATCACCACTTGGAAAGGAATCACACAAAGCTAACCAATGCAAGCTCAAAGAATTTTAGGGACTAAAGTTTTTTATTGTTTAGTTCTTAAAATATTAAGTTAAGTCGTTTTGATCAAGGATAAAAGACTTGTCCCCAACAACGACGCCAAAGATGTTTCCGTCCTAATACACAATTGCAAACGTGAACTAAGTCCGGCTCACTTAGTGTGTCCTTAGAGGCACAATGCCTAGGTTCACAGCCCACGCTGTCACTTTGACCGGAACCTCTTCCGTCTAGACTTACTCCTAGGGAAGCCAAGGGGGGTAGACCCTAGTTTCTAGATAAGTTTTAGAGTTTAAGTTCTAGGAGTTGATTTTAATTTCTGAAGGTTAGAGGGAGTCTATCCTATGATGCTAAGGCAACAATGCAAGATGCAAGGGTTAGTATGTCAAGTAAGACTTTCCCTAGGGAAACTAAGACTAGTGCCTAAGGTTGGGCAAGGGGTCAACTACATGTTAGGGTGTTTCGTTACAATATGACTACAAGGTTTACAAAAAATAATTAACCCCAAAGAATACTAGATACAAGTACTTACAAATAAGAATGCTAAGATACAATGGTACAATGAAACAAGCTAACCACTTTTAAATGTATAGGATTTAAAGAAGATCAAGGCATTAGCATCATCAACACATCAGGCCTAAGCATGGCCCAATAGCACTTGCTCTATTGGACTGCTCCTCAATGGCAACACCAACATTCACATGTCAAAGGAAACTTAGAAGATTTAAAAGTTAAGGTACACGTATTCCACAATGATTATGATATTCAACACTTAGTTATTTAACCCACAAAGTATTATTAGATGATAGATTGAATTACAAGTATTAAGCCCAAGGTTTAATTACTTAGTGAGTTAAGGGTTCTTAAGATTGAAAATATTTTATTACCCTTATTAGATGTTTCACCAAAAACCTCCTCCCCCGATTGCCAAATAGCTTCTAGATGCTCAAGAAGTGAGGCAACGAGGCCTACCCTAGCTGTCACAGTCAGCTCAAAGAATTGAGTTTTTACGGAAATGACGCTCTTTTGCGTCGTGAGACCGTCCCCGGCCTATCACCTTCCGTTGCCCTCCTCAATCCCCGTTTTAGATGGTGAAAATGGTGGTTTTAGGTACCCTATTAAGTCTATTAAGTTAATATATCAATTAGGTATACTTTTAGGTGTGTTTTAGAGTGTTTTGACAATTTTAAGATGCCTTAAAAGTGTGATTTATTGTCAAGGCTGAAACTCACTTCAACTTATTTTGTGTGTTACTTAAGCTTAGAAATAAAGAGCATTAACACATGTAAGGCATTGAAAAAGAACTGAAATAAAGATTTAGTTTATTACCATGCACTAGATATGTAGCTTGCTATGAAAGAAACTAAATTACAAGGGCAAGAACAACTTGCCAAGAAGAAAACGAGATTATCACACTTATCTTATGTTTGTTAGAAGCATTAAGACCGAAGCATTAAGTGTGAAAAAGAAAAGGAAGATTTAAGCATATGCCTACACTATCAACTTATCCAACAAGCATTAACTTCAAGTGTGTTGGCAAATGGCCTTAGGATTGTTATAGCATGAAAAGGAAAACCATTCACTAAGCTATTGAAGCATTAATCTTTTAGTGTGTTTGATTTAAGCATGTAAAAAAAGATAAATCTTGATACAACTTAAGCATGCAAGTAAATCCAACTAAGTTGATTATGTCCAATAGGCTTAAACTAAGGATTAGTATGTGTGAGATCTAGGCCTAGAACATTTTAATCCACTTGAGCATAAAAGATCAACAACACATATTAAAACCCTAGCCTTACTATTTGGGGTATTCCTCTCCCAAAAGGTAGGCAATTATTAGAGTTATTAATCTTGGAAACACTTGGAAAAGAGAGAAAGATAAGCAAGAAATGACAAGCTAAAGAAACAAGCAAACAACTCAACAAGACAAACCATTAACCCCTACGTCCTAGGTTTGGAAGATGCCCAACATCAACCAAACCCCACATCCTAGCTCAAGGCAATGCCAAAAATTGAAAGAAAGAAAAGATTTGCAAATACCCTAAGCTATCCAAGGCTCACACGTGGGAGGAGGCCATACCACTCCTTCTTCCAAGCCAATGAGCCACTAAATCAGTAAGAAAACAAGTAAATCTATGCACAAGAAGCCCTAAAACTTGAAGAAAAAGGTTGAGAAATAGCCACCAACTTGTATGAGGGTCTTGGAGTGTTGTGTGGATGTTTTTGGGTAGCCAAACCCCCTCAACCAGATCTGAAACCTGCAAAAACCAGCAAGCTATGCTTGTTGGAAAAGCTACACACAACAATCAAAGTGAAGAAAAACTTTTGCGTTTTAGGGAAAAAAATTTTTACAAAAAAATTTGATGAAATTTTTTAATTTAGATGACCATTCTACTATGTTAATGCTAGCTGAAATATGTATGGAATGAGAGCATAAAGAGAAAGAGTAATATGAGAGAAAAGAGGAGTTTGTGTGTGTCTCAAAGGAAGACTCTTCCTTGAGGCATTCCCAATGAAACCCTTGAAGCCAAACCTGCAAGATCTAACACAATGGCATGCATACCATAGATAATATGGATGATTAAGCTAACAAGATGAAATACTTGCACCCTATCCAACTAATCAACATATATAGATCTACACGAATACTCTTTGTAAGATCTACCCAAATAAAATACTTTACCCAAGATCTACCTATGCCATCATCATATCAAACCAAAACAAGATTACCTCATGTGTTGTAAGAACAAAAGTACTTGTTGTTCTTCCAAAAATCCTCCAAAGCTTCTCCTTTATTATTACTCAAGAAAATGGATCTTGGAGAAATACTTTCTCAAAAATCTTAAGAGCCAAAGAATGGAAGATGGAACAAGAAGAGAGAGAGAGAGAGAGAGCGGAAAATCAAGTAGCATAACAATATCTCAATATATGGTGTCTTGGGAGTGAGGAGAGGGATCTATTTATACTTGGAGAGACAAACTCACCCCTCTTGGATCCATGCCAAGTGTCCACCACCAAGCACAAGATGAGATCCCAAGGGTAGGGCGCACCATCTAGGGTTTGGATCATAGATCTAGGGTGTAGATGAGTGTGGGAATGTTGGGATCAAGCAAAAGGGTAGTGGGAGGCTTAGGGATAAGTGCCAAGTGAGTGGAGAGAGTTAAATAATTTTTAAAATATTATTTTGGAATTTTACAAGTAGGGGGGGCGTAACTTCTCAAGGAGGGCGCACCACTTGGGGGAAAGGCAAAGAAAGGGAGGCAATAAATGCTAGGAAAGGGAGTGGAGGTGAGTTAAGGGGAGATGTGGGGGGTTAGGGAGAGCACACCACCCAAGAGGAAGGCCCGCCACCCCTTCTAGAAACTCAATCCATCATTTATTTACTAAGGGGGGCGTAACTTCCCTAGGAGGGCATGAGGGTTGAGTGGGTGAGGGGGTGAGGTGTCTAGAAAAAGGGTTAAAACAAGTTGGGTGGGTAGATTTAGGCTAAGAAACTTCTCTCTTATCTTTTTCCACCTTCAATCATCCTTTTAACTCATTATTACAAATTTTCATTTTTGTCATGTTTGGACTTTAACAATTAAAATTGTTGTTTTTGACTGACTGACACTCTGGGTGGACAAACCCATAGAAAAAGTTGTCCGACTGAGCTGAAACTTGGTCCATGGATGTAGGGGGTCTCATTCCATTTCTTTTGAGCACAAATACCCCTATCAAAAGTCCAAGGACCTAGTTTTTACAAATTTTGCTAAAAAAAATCAATTAATTAAATAATTAAACCTCTAAACTTACGGAAATTTAATTAAAAATTAATTAATTAAAAAAAATAATCTAGACTCGATGGAATTCTACGAAACTTTCTAAGATGTCTTGCATGGTCATTTACAACGATTCCTAACAATAGTTACCAAAAGATAAGCCCACTGGAACACCGTTCATCACTTTAGAGGAATTATTGCAAGTGTGAGGAAAAACTCAAGGGAAATCAATAAGGATGAAAAGCCCAATTGATAACTTGAGGATAAAAAACCCTCGGTGAAAGGAAATCTACCAGTGAACCGATCCCAAGGTAACTGACCTAACTATGACTCATGCAGACCTATTACATTATTGACCCACGCAGGGGTGCGGAAATTCCAGTTACAAAAAGAAGTGCTGGGGCCAAAAATGCCCTGTAGAACCAAAATCTTCGACAAATGAGCATCTGATGATGCATCTCTTCATGGCACATGGAGTTGACCACCTATGTTGGAGAGGCGGTCAACACTCCTTTTGTCTTGTATAGACCCACGCATATCTTGATGGGCTTGGGAATCTTCAAGAGATACAAATATTTGCTAAGATTGACACTATAGAGGTATTTTCTGGATCACTGAATGAAGTCTCCTAGTCTTAAACTTTCCTTTTCATGTTTAATCGGTCTTAGATAATCACACTGCACAAGAAGTAGTTGCTTATTTGAATCTTAATATACACACAACTTATGTTGCAGGGTCTGGAGCACTTTGATGAGATCTTGCGAGAGGCAGATGGTATTATTATTTCACGGGGTCATTTAGGGATAGATCTTCCACCAAATAAGGTAGCCTTTGATATTTGATGTAAACTCTTTTCATATATCCATTTCTTAATGTTTTTTTTCCCATAGATAAATGAATATTGTTGTAATTGTAATCTGACTACAAGTCTAGTTGTGTCCCTACTTGGAGATATCTTATAAGTTTGTATTTTTACTAAATCCAAACTTAATGTTTCTCTGGATTATAAGGTAATGACACTCAGGATTGATGGAATTGTCTAATATGCTCTCTTAGTAAATCTTATTCATTTGGGATTATAATTTGTTAGTGTCAAGGGAGGCTCCAAATTCTTTATGGTTTCAAAGAAGGGATATTTACTTAGGTAATAGAGACATTATAGCAGTGTGAACAAGCAAACAAATCAAATTGTTTGGAGTACCATCAATAAGTTGTTGATGCCATCTTCTCACTGTCAAACATTTTCGTAGATCAAATTAGTTTGGAATTTGATTTGCAAGCCAGAAGGTAGGAGACAACTTGTAGAAGTATTGCTGGTTTTTGTATTATAGTTCTCTCCAAGATAAGGCTCCACATGTCAAGTGCTCCTCTTCACAAGGCCGCACACTCTAGAAGACAAGCTCCTAAGCTCCAATTCTCCTCCTCCACATGCGTACTGAGTCCACAACAACCTACAAGTGGTGTGCCCTCCAAACAAGATTCCCTCTAGCCAAATGATCAACCTCTTGAAGTGTGCCATGTGGTATCGATGATCCTAGGGCGAAGCAACCTTCCTCCTAGTGCTTAGTGCTCCTCCACAAGATAACTCCACATCCTATGCCAAGGTCTCATCCTCATCAACATGTGTGCCATGTAGAAAATGTCAATGCCACATAAAACAACTTCCAAGTTCCTCCATAAGAAGTGTTCCTCCTCTACCACATATCTTGAGTACAAGCATCCACCTATAGTAAGTGTTCCAATTAWCAATCAACCAAAACAATCTAGGATTCAACAAAGGGCTAGGGTTTCACCATGTACCCCACATCACATGAAGTGTGTTGAATTTCCTGTTAAACCCAACACATGACTAACAATCGAAATAAACTCTATTTATTAATTATTAGCACAACTAGGTTTTCAACGAAAATATAAGCGGAAGCACTACACATAAACCAAACACATTTGCACACGAGATTCAGGTAAACACCCCTGGAAAAACCCTTACGGGAAAACCGGTTTTGAGTTTTATTTTATTAAATAAAATCTTGGGTTCTTGTCCTTGGATAATGACCCATTAGAGGAATTACAATACTGCAGTTGATAGCCTAGCCCACCTGGTTTCTATCTCCCTCCCTGCCCCCTACACCCTTTCCTCAGCCCTGCCCACTCAGAGACAAGTACATGAGCAAGACTCCCTCTTGCTCCTATGCATTCATTTTATGCCTCTCACCCTCCTTAGATATGCTTTTATAATCCCCTAATGACTAAAACCCTATCTCCAAAGTGATCAACAATCAATATCTGATCTTGATCTCTTGAGATCAACGGCTGTGACTTAATCTCTCGTTGATATATCATCAAAATTGATAGAGGGATATGCAAGAGTGTACAATGAGAACCTTGACAAACATAACCGCTAATGCTTGCAACATCGTCTAGAGGATGGAAAAATCATGTTTCTTTTTCCAAATATGTAAAATGAGTATATTACAGTTTAATGAATACATTTTCATATTATTATATATGGTTTTATACTTTATCAAAAAATTCGCCAATACTTTACAAGGTTTTATAATTCAGTGAAAGATTCACCAATATTTTACAAGAGTTTATAGTTTAGTGAAATATTCGCCAAATTTTTACAAGTTTATATAATTGACTAAAAGATTCGCCAAAAAATTATATATACATATTATATTATTGATAAAATAGCCTTCAATTTTTCCTATGTATCATGGGGATTCACCCATTTATTATACATATAAATTTAGGGGGGGTTCTTAAAATCACCCCTGCTACAAGCTAATCATGGATCTGGGTGATGTTCATGTGGTAATTGGTAATTGAGTATGATCTGGACATCTGCGTGGATCTGAGCTTATTTCTCAACACCATCTTCCTGCTTATGTTCTCGCTTTGGTAGAGACTTACCAGGGCATCAAACGTCTCCTTGGTTGTCTTCTTCTCGGACAAGTGAGGAATCATATGATCCTTCACTACATCTAAGATCACTCACATGGATCTGATCTTATTCTTCTCATAAGGTGCTAATTGCCGCAGATTTGTTGGTGTAGGAACTACTTTGTCAACAATCTCCCAAACACCATTTTCCTTCGAAAGCAAAGTAACCCTTGCTTTCCAGGGTAGGAAGTTTGAAGCTCCATCCAATCTGTCTTCAACCTGAGACTAGCTGCTGCCATCTTTCAGATCTAAAAAATATGTCATGAAAATGTGCTTAGTTATTCAAGCACCAATAAAACCCAATTGTTGGGCTTCATATCTAATATATATGGTTTTGTAAATCCCAGATCTGCATTAGATCTAACTGATGGTCACTCAGATATAATAGATTTACTATTGTAAACCCTAGATCTGCACTAGATATGAGTGTTGGTCACTCAGATCTAATAGATATTCTATTGTAAACCCAAATATGCACTAGATTTGACTATTGGTCACTCATATCTAATAGATCTACTGTTGTAAACCCCAAATCTGCACTAAATCTGACTTTTGGTCACTCAGATCTAATAGAGCTACTACTGTAAACCTAGATATGCACTAGATCTTACTGTTGGTACTTGGAACTCTCAATTAGAGACCCTACTCTAATACCATGTTAAAATTTCAAACCTGGGTAAATTACTTCCTTATGATCTCAAGCAAAAAATTACTTGTTGAATTTAAAACATAAAATTTAGACCATAGAATAATTACACAGTGGATGGAAATTAATTGGAAATCAAACAACAGAAGTACACATAAAATTTCTACCCTTCAGATTTCAACCTTTCATTAAAATTACTCAAAGCTTACAAGGGCTCCCACTGGGAAAATATCCCACCGAGAAAAAATATTACAAAACTACAACAAAACCTGGTTGTTCTGGTGCACTGTACGACTTGTATGGCCCTGCAACTAGACCTTGTACAACTGGGTGAAAAACCCTCTTGCGCCTTGTCTTTAACAATAGCCTGATCTTCTTCTATTGTAGCAATGCCTTGTTGGGTCGATCTCTTCTGGTGCAAATTGTTTCCTCTTTCCTCCTTTGAACTTGCACACTGAGTGAAAATCCTTTATCACTCTATCTATGTCTCATTTGTGTTACTTTAACACTATTTTCTGTGTCAACTCCTTTCACTTCGTCTTTCTTTTATAACTTTGAGTTGATGACCAAGTCTCCGTAACCCTAATCTCTCAATCAAATTGATGGTTGAGATTAAATCCCAATTGACGGTGGATATTATATCTAAATCAGTAATGTAAATACATTACATCTTATTAGACATTAATCAACTCAATATAAAAGTCTATTCACTTTAATAATTATCTTTAATCAAAGTGAATTACAAAGATAAGAAAGGTAATTTTTGGACGACTTACACATGTTCGACACTAGACTTGTGCGGAAGTCCCTGTCCGATGCTACAAACATCAATAGTCAACATTGCAAATCTAGTTGTAGTAGGGGTATTCGAGAGTGTTGAATCCATTTTAATCCAAAATTGCAATTTTAGCAAAGATTCTTAGTTGGATTCCATTGATGAAAAACTGGAAAAGGTTGAAACATAGAATGTTTATTCGTCTTCTGCTTCAAATTGTTATCTTATAAATATATGCTACAAAACAAATTACAAAAAAGGAGCCCGCACTATTCACCTAGAGAGCATGGAATTGAGAAAGAATGAATGATTGAGTAAATTTCAACAAAAATAAATGAAAGCAATTCCCCCTATAAAGGGGCATTTGGTAACCATTGACCCACTAACGACATTAAAACATAAAACAAATGAATCCCACCCAAATTAAACACAAACTTCCTCCCATCCATTGGGGGGAGGTTGGTCATCATTTTGTTTGGGCATAGTGCTCGAACCATCTTTCATTGGCTCTTGAGTAGTTACATTAATGGTCAACCCTATTTTGTCACTAGTAGTAGGCATACATTCTCCAAGATAGCTGACAAAATAGTTGGAAACTTGTAATTTTGAGGGGAAAACTATGTGTCACTATTCCCTTGACATGTTAATTTGTCCTATCTTAGTGGTCTCTATAGTAAGCCTAGATTCTAGAAGTCTCAAAGGAGTCTCCACTATGAGCACCATGATGAAGCTTTTGTCAGGACTCTACTTATAGAGGAAGGTGTACCCCACCAGTGGTCAAGCATTTGTTTGAGGTAATTTAGTTTGACAACAACCTCTACTTGGCATTGGATTTGCAAGGATAGGTTTGTTATGATTGTAATATTGCTAATCAAAGGAAAATCTATTTTCACTCATTGACTACCAAAAATAATATCATTATGGATTTTCCATAAGCAAAATGAGATTTCAATTATAATCATGTACCAAGATTAAGTGAAGTTGATATTGCATGGTTGGTTATCTCCTTGATGTCATTAATGTTAAACTATGTGTGTTTAATGTAATCTTGACTTGGTTGACATTAAGTGCCATTGATGTGAGGTCCTATTGGTCTACTATCATCAATGTGGTGGTTAGAAGGTGGATTTAGTGGTCCCTTATTAATATGGTGGTTAGAAGGTAGTATATTGATCCATAATTAATGTGACCGTTAACATAAATCTAATCACTAGATAAAGGGGTCTTGTGTCACACTGTATCACATCATGTGACATAAGAATACAATTACAGTGTTTGTGAGAGTGGGGTTTTTCATGTAAGGGTTTTTTCCACTATAATATTGGAGTTCATGTTGTGATATTGTGTAGAGACTCTACTTCTCTTATTGCATTTTTGTTTGACACTGTAACACGGTATTGAGCCATAGAATCGAGCCTCCCTAGTCTTGGCTGCCATCATTCAAGTTCGTTGCAATTTTTTTTTTTTTTTTTGGTTTAATCCATCCAAAGAGGATGTGAAGCATTGCTCTTGAACCTTGTTCTAGAAAAAGAAGCCTTCAATCTGAGTGTTTTTTCCAGTGATTTTCAAGTTAGGATTATTGATTTTTCTGATGCATGTGTGAGTTTGTGCATTGTTCACTGCTAGTATTTTCTCAATATGTTTTTTCAAGAATATTTTTGGTGTTGGTTACTTGAGTTACACCTATGGATTTAGGGCTTCAAACCACATTATTTTTGGGATAGAACTTTATTTGTTTTAGTGTGTATTGTAGGGTTTTCTTCTTTTTATCATTGCTATAGGGAGTGTTTGTTTTTTTGGCCCTTCTTCTATAGAATTATTGGTATTGATCTATATTTTCAAAAATGTTTCTTGGCTTGTTACAGGGTTGTTGATTGGCTCTATTTTTTCTTTATGGTTATCGAAATATTTTGCCACTCGTGACCCCTTCTGTGCGGTTGTTTTATGTGCTCCCCCTGCAATTCGTCACCCTATGACCCCTCCTTTGTTGAACACGTGTTCTCATGACTTGAGCCAACCATCTATGAGTCATGTTGACCTATGCACCTTATATACTCCAACAATGCGACCCTCTATGCACAAGAAAACCCATCTTTTTGTGCATCTTTTGGTAGGCTACCCTATGCAAGTGTGTTTCTTTCCTTCTCCCCATGCATTGAACTTTCTATACATCCATATTTTTAGCAAGACTAACCTTGCATACTTGTTTGGGTGCCTAAGGCATGATTTTAGGGACTACGTTTTCACTATATCTATCATATGGCAAACTAACACTATATATTTTTTAGCATAGACAACATTTTAGGGTTTGGCCACTTGCAAGAGACATGTTTCTACAACAAGGTTTGTCTCTTTCCACTATCTCATTGTTACAAATATGGTTTGAGCTCAATATTTGGTTTAAAATGAGCATCTTTTTATGGTGGGATGTATTTAGTGTTCTAAAAATTTCATTTTTCTTTCTTTTTCCATTACTTGGTTTTTTTTCCTTGAGGGGGGATCATTTTTTACAAGTAACAAAGATCTTATGTTTCTATTCTTGTGGGTCGTGGGACCCTCACACATAGTGTGTCTACTTGAAATTTTCTCTTCAAAATCATTTTTCTTGCTTAGATTCACCATAGGTTTTGTAAATCCTAGCTTCATTCTAACAAACAATAATTATAACATCTGGTGGAGAAAAATGGAGGATGTGCTTTGAATTCATGGTTTGTTATGGATTACCATGGATTATGAAAATGAGCTTAATATGATGAGAAGAAGGAGAGATGGCTCAATCAAGTTGATGAAGCCCGAGGTTAGATTTGCATCCATGTGTTGGATGAGTTGTGATTCAACATTCAAAAGTTGGGTTCTCTTAAAGATGTTTGGGAAACACTAGAGATATGTTTTTCTCAACCTAATGAAACTCAAAGGATGCAAGTTGAAATTGTTTTAATGTACATGAAGCCACATAAATTTACCTTTCATGCAAATTCTTCCAAATCCTTGCATTCCCATTCTTCATCTAGTGTTGAATGGATTATGGACTTCAGTTGCACTTGTCACATGGTTAAGTACGATCATTATTCCTAGTGGCTTTCTTTGATACTAACCACAATGTTGATAGAATTATTATAGGAGATGCCATTGCATTGATGTGTGTGTTACTAATACAATCATTGTGGAGAATGGAATTGTGAATGACATGTACAATGCACCTAATTTTAGTGTTGATATTCTTTTTGTTTACCAGATGTTCCATAATGGTAAAAATGTAGATTTTGGTCCAATCAGTTTGTTGTTAAGACATCAAAGACAAGTTCAAAATTATTGTTGTTGGATATATTGATTCCCATAAGAAGCTTTATAAGTTCTGAAAATTTACTCCATTTGATTTTTGTGAACACTCTCATGACTTTGTTGTTAAGGTTGATCTTATGAGTAGCTTGTGGCATGAGTGAATGGATCACTTGAACTTTTCAATTTTGCAATGGATGAGCAAGTTGAAGATGGTAGATGGTTTTCCCTTCTTATCTCCTCAAGATGGTGTTCGTGAAGGATGTGTTCTGAAGAAGCATCAATGAGAGAAGTTCAAGAAGGGAAAGTCATGGTGTGGAACCGTTCCCTTTTAGACTGCTCCTCAAGCCCTCTCTTTTAGGTGCAAAGTATATTTTTACATTCATTGATGATTATTCTAAGTGCATAGCAGTGTATTTTTTAAACAAAAGAAAAAAGTCCTAGGTAAATTCTAGGAGTTCAAATCCATGGTTGTGAATAAATGTAGTCATAATATTAAAACTCTTTGCATTGACAACAGTGGAAAATATGTTAATCATGATTTTGAGATTCTTTTCACCCAATTTGGTATTGATTTCTAATGCACTATACCTTACACCCCTCAACAAAATGGTGTCGTCGAAAGGAAGAATAACATCCTTGTTGAGATGGCTAGGTACATGCTTCATAGTAGAGGGATGGGCTTCAAATTCTGGGTTGAAGTAGTGGCTTGTTCATCTTATATACTGAACATATTCTTATAGGGGTTATGAGGAATGTGACACTTGGAGGAGCATAGAATGTTGTTGACCCAAAAATATGCTTTGGGTTCAACATGATGTTTATCACTTTCGTTTCTTCATGAGCTAGCTTGAGGGTTTCTTTTAGCAGCCCATTATGCATCGGTTCCAGTCGAAGAAAGTGGTAGGAGTCATAGTTACTATGGCCCTTGGCCATTAATGTGTATCAATGGGCTACTTTCATAGGTTTAATATGAGTGCATACTGACATATTAGACACTAGAAGAGTATCATGCATCAATTTCAAAGTCACTTGATATCGGTTCAAGTCAATTACAAGGTGTTAGGCTCAGTTTGGTCAGTGCCTCCAATATCAATATGAGGGATAATAAGGATAAACATATTTCAAATTCATAGTGTTCCCTATCCTACTATCACCTTTTGGACATCCGTATAATAGTAATCAATATCGTTATGTCCATCAACATCTTGATGACACCCAAGTTGGTCCATTCCAACCTTCTCTGGCTTGTCCCATAACCATGATATTTTCCCCTAGGGGAGGCCTTCTTGGTATTATTTTTGAGTTTTGAAACCATCCCATATCAAAATTCCCTATGTCAAGGATGCTTAGTTTAGATTTCATGAAATGAGGACTCAGTTGGCAAAAATTTTAACATTGGCCCCTTTCATTTGTCACTAGGTGGGTTATGTGAGAACATGGTATTCCATAGAAAATAAAATGGAATCTATTCATGATGTGGAAAATAAAGTGGTTTCTTCCCATAGGGATCAGGATAAGATTTCCAACGGATTATCATGAGCCCAATTCCAAGTTCGTATGACCAGTCTACGAAGGGCACAACTTTCACATCTCCTAAATGACCAAAATCCATAGTAGTGACTTTGTGGTCAGTTTCTATTCTGATATCTGAATTGAAAGGAAAATCAGGCCTAGAGGTGATGTAGGGAAGTGCACGACCTTTCCAACAATATATCTTATGTCTGGTTTCAACCCCCTGTAGATGAGAACGAGCCTTCACAAATTCATGACTAGTTCTAGAGGCCAAGTTGGTAACAATGGTTTATAGTTAAAAAAATTGTTGTTAATTGGCTCCAAATTATAAAATCAAGGATTCCGTGCTATATTAGACTCAAATTCCTTTCCAACGATGCCTCATTTGCCTGATTTTGACATCAAAGGACCCAATTAGAGCTATCACAAGTCTCTGAACTAGGTGAGGTAGGATGGTTTGACCAACTGGCATGGTAGAGTTTCATGGAAGTCAAAGTAGTGATTAACAACCTCATCATAGAAATCCATTGCCACCTCATCGAATTAATCATCGATACCTTTTCTGTCGATACTTTGTTTTCCTCAATTGGACATCATATGATGATGTGGCACCTTTCGTAAGATTGTGCATTTTGTGGGCCCCACAAGCAAATCAGGGTTTTGAGCACAAACTTTCCTATACAAAATTGAGGGCCTAGGTGGCATTGGATCAGATTACTGATGTCATATTATAGACGAGATCGTTGAGACCTTTCTAACGGTGTGCTCCGCATTGAATTCTGACTTCGTCTCATTTGACATCATTTTCAGGGTCAACCAATGAGGTCAAGGTCAAAGTCAAATTCAAACCTTTGACCTTGCATTAATTTCAAGGAAAATAAATTAAGAATTAAAAATTGGGGAAATCAAAGGAGGGTGCCATGTAGCGTCTCCCATGCAATTTGCAAAAATTAAAAAATATAATTTTGGAAAAAACAAAACCCTCACCCCCTCCCTCTCTCAAGGCATTTGACAGTTTGGCTGAAGGAGGGGGAGGGCGCTCTGCAACTTAGGCACTCTGGAAAAGAGAGTTTCTAGACATGAAAACATGGGGATGAGGGCGCTCTGCAACTTAGGCACTCTGGAGAAGAGGGTTTCTAAACATGAAAACAGGGGGATGTTTACAGGAAAAAAATAGATATTTCAAGCAAAAGGGAACATGTATCCCTTTCAACCAGTGATTTCTCTACTCGTAAAATTTTGGTGCTGGTATGATGACTTTCTTTCCTGGAAAGAAATGGATTGCATGGCTTCAATTGGCCACTGTTTCATAATTTTATTGTTGGTGTGGTGTATGGCTGAGTGCAAGTTAATATTTGTGCATTCTTGTTTTTTCTTTTTCCCATAAGCATCTGTTTCCTATGCAAACATACAACGGGGAGGGGATACGAACACCTCTTGGACACCAGGCCCAAGTCTCCAGGGCCTCCTTAAATGTCCTTTAAAATTTTGGTTGTTTTTACGTGAGAAAACTCAGAGGTCAGGGGGTTTGAACCCACGACCTCCCCCTTTTCCCACTCAAAAAGGGGCCAAATTCATGCCAAAAGGAAGGGGAGGGGGTTGAACCCATGACCTCCCCTCCCTTTTGCTAATGTTTAAACCCACTATTTGAAAAAATTTAAAGGGAGGTCAAACCACCCGCGGGCCGCCGACCATGTGCACAGTAGGGCCACCACGGGCAGTGGCCGCCCATCCCATGTACGCCCGAGCTCCCCGCCCTCTACACCTGGCCAACCTCTCCGTCGGCCTGAGCTCTTCCCCATCCATGCTGCACTTCAAGAGCACTGGGCCACTGCTTCCAGCGGAGCCCTGACCACCTCTCGGTCGCCCAGCCCGTGCCTCCACCCCTTTGCACACGACCGAGCTTAACCATATCGGGATTGTCCCCCTCATTACCTCTATGTATGACCAAATCCTCTCGGCCCTCTAGCTGTGCCTTCCCCTCTGCAATCCTTCGACCACTTCTGCTAGGGCCGAACCCCACCTCAGACACCTCTGCCCGGTCGAACACCTCTCCGCTCGCACGCACAGGGATCGACCACCCCAAGGGCGCTCCTCCTCTTGATCGCCTCCATCTTTCCCTGCAAACAATGAGGAGAAAAGGTATGGTGAGGGTCGGTGGCTTTCCGGCCACCTGGGCTCAGCCACCGCCGCCCACAGCCCACCACCAACAGTTTGGAATGCATTTAATTTTTTTTTGGCATGGTCGTGGGGTTTAGCGCCCAGGTCGCCGAGGGGCTAGCAACAGTGGCAAGGTTTTGGAAATTGTAGCAGGGGTTGGTATATTACTAGTATACCCCCGGGAAAGAAACGTCGAAGAGAATACAAGGTGGATATGTTTGGATATGTTGTAAAAGTAGAGTTTTGTTTTTGATATTGTGTTGTGGCCTATTATGTTTCACTGACATTTCTAGGTCCAATTATGTTCCACAACATTTTAAAGTCCAATGTTTCATGGAAATATCTTCTATTTTCTGTTTCCTATCTTATCTAAATGAAATTTTTCACTTTTGTGTTTACGTTTACATTAATTATTTGTAAATTAGAGGAAAATATACTACAAGAGAACCATTATACTATAAGTAAAGCCATTAATTACAAATGTACATGTTAATTTTTAAGATGCTATTGGTGACCTGCCTTAGATTATCATGTATAGAATAATCAAAACATAATCATGCTATTGGTGACCTGCCTTAGATTATCATGTATAGAATAATCAAAACATAATCAAAACATAGAAGAAGAGACATTGTTGGTCCCTCCCTATTTTCTGATTTGTACTCTTTTAATTGCGTAGTGAACACATGTTTCAAAGTGGGTAAATGGTAGTGGGGGGATTTGGTTGGATTCACCTGACTTGGCTATTCGTGTGGAATTGATAGCTACGGTTTGTGGCATAGATGATGCTGAAAAATATTTTATAGATCTCCTTGAAAGAGCAAAGAACCATCAATCATATGGTGCACTTCTGAATTGTTATGTGAGAGAGGAATTGGTTGAAAAGGTTAGAGGGATTCCTGGAAAAGATGAAGGAATTGGATTTTGTTTCGAACGCAGCTCCATACAACAACATGATGAATATTTCTTTGAAAACATGTCAGCAAGAGAAAGTACCTCTAATTATGCAATAAATTCTTATCTCAATAAATAAAATTAAAATTATGAAATGTTGCAGAATTTTGTAAAGAGGGGCTCATTACTTCTCTGACAATTTTTTGTCTGAACTCTTCAATAAGAAGACCACCCTCGGCCAAAGATTAAATGTTATGTAATGCTTATTGCAGACCACCCTTAGCCAAAGATTTAATGCTCTATAACGCGGATTGCTCCCCAAAACAAAAGGTATTTGCATGCTAAGTTGTCTTTCATAATCAGGTTATAGTCTCAAAGTAATTTATAGATTAAAATTATGTCTTGTGCATTGAGAGTCAACTTCAAGAACATGCCTAAGAAGTTTATTGTTGGATATGCAATTGTTTGTCTTATGCACATAATATCGACTATAGTTATAATAATGAGGCACATAAATTACATTGGGTACTGCAATCGTTTCTCTTATGCACATAGTACCGACAATCCAGTGAAGTACAAAAATTACAAATGTGATAATTTGTATTGATTTTTCCTCTTTTCAATTTGAAGAATTTTGGATCAATCTTAAGAATTTAAAGTTTTCTTAGAATTCCTTGGGTTTGAGTTGGGCATCCCCCAAATTTTCTTGTGATTTAAACAAAAAACGTTCTTGTGATTTACAACAAAAAAGAGGCACAAATGAAGCATTATTGTAGAGACAATCGAAAAGATAATTACGCATGAATATGAAACATGTTTAATTTGAAAAAAAAATCATTATATTAAAGCATTGACCTCAATTTTTTTTAATTATATATGTTAATTGCTAAATGATGTGGAGATCAACCACTGGTTCAAGTCAAAACAAAAACAAAACAACCAGTGAGTTGGAGCGAAGAACCTAAATTTTTTGTTTAAATTAATGTTTTTAAAATCTTGAGAGTCTAAATGTGATCTAAACAACTGACATGCAACAAATGTTTGTAAAGAAATGGAACATTTGAAACACATTAATCCACAAAATAAAAATTCCACTCAATTTGATAGGTTAACCTTCTAGACTCAGCTTCCAACCATATCTATAGCATTTAAGGAATGGAACGCAAACTAAGAAATGAGACATTTGAAATACATCAATCCGCAAAATAAAAATTCCACTCAATTTGATGGGTTAACCTTTCAGGGTTTGCTTCCAGGCATATCTATAGCTTCTTAGGAGTGATCACAAATTTCAACTGACAACACGAAAGATGCACAATCCTATGAACTAAAGACTAAATTTATGCATACAAACACTTTTTTTAATCAAGGAACCTTTAAATATAAACAAATTTGCAATCAAACTCTTTAGAAGCGCAGTCAAACAAAAGAAACACTAAAAATGCAAATGATAAAAATGATCCCCTTCAAACTCATTTGAATTTTCCCTCAATTTTTCCTTTCCATGTCTTTGATTCCTCACATTTGTGCCGGAAAAAATCTAATATTCTACAAGTTTAGTTGATTTGGCCTGGAACAGAATAGTGGTGCTCGAAAGGCAGTACAAAATCCATTTAATGGTTGGCAAAATATAAAATTAATTTCACCATTATCCTCTTGCCCCTGAATCACCAAACTTGGAAGTTGATACTAGTGGCTACATCCACCCTGTTTTTATCTTTTAAATTGTTTAACCCTGATTCTTCAAATTGAATTTTCAAGAAGACAATATAACCTCATGCATTAAAATAAGCCCTGATTTCTTCTTTGATTGAACTTAAATGCCCTTACCTTTGCAAGACAAGGGCTTTACAATGACATTCATACTACATCTCTACTTTATGTCGAATTTTATATTTCATAGGATTCTCAGTGTTAAGCTAACACGTATTTCAATATTCTTTGGAGTTGAGAGATTGATGAGCACTTGAAAACGAATTCTTTGCGAGAAGTCATGGCAAGAAGTCGAATAGAATAAAACATCTGGGACCAAGATTCTAACATGGCCTGGAAGTACTCGACAACTAGAGGGAATTTATAAATGATAGAACAAAACATGAGGTACCAGTGTTGTAACCATAGTTTTAAAAACCGAAACCGGTATCGGAACCGGTTGAGGGTCCAATCGAAACCGGTAATGAACCGATTGAACCGGTTTCAATGAACCGTTTTTAAAAAAAAATACATAAAATATTTAAATTTTAACGAAAAAATATATTTTTAAGATTTTAAATCATGTTTCCAAAGCATTAGAGACAATTAGAGACAAAATATCCAAAGTATGCTCATGAGTATATCAAAATGGCACCAAGTGCAATACATATCTAAAGATCGGCACATAAATACATAATCAAGGAGGCTCTAGAATCAAAATGGCCTCGCCACAACAACAAAACACATACTAGCAAGAGTCAAGACTACAAGTCACTATCTCATTGATCAACATGATCAACGATCAATCATCACTACTACTAGAAGTAGAAATGGCATGGGCATCCTCGCCCTCGACATCATCATCTGACTCAGACTCGGACTCGAACTCGGCCTCAGACTCATCACCATCAGGGACAGTTGTGACTACACACTCTGAAGTTGCACTAGCTATAGTAGTACGAGTATGACCGCGATGAGGCACACGAGGTATACGACAACGACTATGCCTGCCTGCAGTTCCACTAGGGCCTGCCATGTCTAACACTGGAATTAGACTGCAATGCCCTAATAGTGGATCTGCATCCATCTGAGCCTGCCCTGCAAACTCCATCTCCAAATCATGGTCAACATCAAACTCTGGTGGGTGAGTCTCCGCTACCCAATCTAAAGTTGGATCAACATCATCCAACACAATAGGATTTGTATCGGGTCTTTTGTTCAACAATTGGTTGCGCCTGAGCCAGAGGTTGTATTGTACGAAGACTAGATCATTTAACCGTTTCTGTTCTAAGCAGTTTCTCTTTTTCGTGTGAATCCTCTCAAAGACAGACCAATTGCGATCACACCCAAAAGCACTACAAGTTTGACTCAACACTCTAATTGCAAACTTTTGCAATTGAGGACAATGGCTGCCAAATGACTCCCACCAGTTTGCTGCAAAAAACATAGCTAGTCGAGTTAGTTCCTTGAAGTAATAAAATATAAAGTATATTAAATTTAAACACTTGAACTTTAAAGTTTAAACTTTGGAATTGTTACCTGGCTCATCCACATCCCTTGCAATCTTTGCTAGGTTCTTGCTGAAGGTACCTGTGGCTCTAGTGAAACAAGTGATTTGTCGGTGTATCTCCAACTAATCACTCTCAGAAGGGACCATGCGCTCAAGGAAATCAATCAAGCCATCTCTAACCTCCCCAGTCACATCTTCTCCAAGTTGTGCTCTGTAACTATACCTTGGGTTTAAGAAATACCCAGTTGCATGTATAGGGCGATGGAGTTGATTGTTCCATCTACGATCAATGATGTCCCAAATAGGCCCATACTTGGACACTCTATCCTTGTATGCTGCCCTTATTTGCTCCTTTGCCTGATCCATAGCCTCATAAATGTAACCCATGGCCAATTTTTCCCCATCCACTAGCTGCAACACCTTAACAAGTGGCTCGACAATTTTCACAATTTCTGCTGCTTTTTTCCAAAATCTGGGATCATTAACTTTCTTTTTGGTGTCTTTGCCATCTGGTCTGCGGGCCCACTGAGATTCATTCCATTCATCAGATGCAAACATCTTTTGCAAGTTACTTGATTGGGAAGCCATAGATTGCAATGTTAAGAAGTGAGTTGCAAATCTAGTGATGACAAGCCTAAGAAGTTCTCTTTTCTCTGTGTTTTTCCTCATCAGGCTCAAAACCCATGAGTGGTTGTAGATGTACTTTGTGATGCTTTTGGCATGCTCTATAGTGTTTTTGATCCATTCTTGTTTTCCAATGTCCTCAAGCATGAGGTCTATGCAATGTGCAGCACATGGGGTCCA
>JASDQU010106936.1:236053-308606 GCA_032191745.1 Picea mariana | reverse complement strand
AGAAATGGCTAAGTATAGAGGCATTACATACCAAAGGAATGGAAATAAAGGTCAAGATAAAGGTCAAACTAGTGTTCCCAAGGTATCTTCCCCTAAGTCTAATGTGCCTAATAATGCATACTTAAATATTGACTTAGGTGGTTGGTTGAGTAATGCAAAGATGTTGGTTCCAGTATCAGAAATTATGAAGATCCCTTCACAAAGGGAGAAGCTACTTAAAGCCATAGATGAACCTCCTAAGAGTGTTGTTGAGAAGCAACAGTCATGGCTTACTAGGACGCACCAGTAATTCTATAGAATTGGGATAGGAAAAATGAAAAGAATTTGCCTTTCTACCTTTCTCTACTTGTGAATGATAAAGTTTTGCACAATTGCATGCTACATTCGGGGGCAAGCTCTAATGTTATTACTAAGAAGGTGATGGAACAATTAAACTTAAGAATATCGAGACCTTACCATAACATTTGTGCCTTGGATAGTCAAATGATTGAAGTGCATGGATTGATTAAAGGTTTGCAAGTACACTTAGCAATATTTCCGGATATCATGTTTGAAATGGATATTGTGGTGATTGATGTTCTGGATGTTTGGGGAATGTTGTTGAATAGAAAGGCAGCTACAGATTTGGGTGGTAGTTTACAAATGGATTTATCTTATGCTACTCTCCCTACCCCAGATGGAAACACTTTTAAGTTAAATAGGGAAGTGTATAGAAAGTATCATGTTGAAGATTCCAAAAATCCCAAAAATGAGTTAAGGTGGACTGATGAGGGTCTTGGTCACTATGCCATCTTGTCTAATTCTATTGTGCCTTTTGAAGAAACAGTTCAAGATAATGAATTAGACAAAGTGTGGTACTTGAATTTTGATGGTGCTTTTTCTAGAGCAGGAAAAGTTGTTGGGATTGTGCTTCAAACTCCAAATGGTGAAGTGTTGAAATTTGATTATAGATTGGAGTTTGATGCAACCAATAATGTGGCTGAGTATAAGGATTTGCTCCTTGGTTTGGAACTTTGCAAGGATAGAGGTGTGAAATGTCTAAATATCAAAGGGGATTCAGACTTGGTCATACAACAGTTAAAGAATAAATTTACTTGCAAGTCGAAAAGATTAAAAGGGTATAGGAATGCAATTTGGGACTTAATCAATGATCTAGATGCTTTCAACTTAATTGTTATTCCTAGACAACAAAATTCAAAGGCAGACGAGCTTGCAGTAGCTTCTTCCACACTTTAACTTCCATATGGTTTGATTGATGAGAATATTTCGGTGGAAGTAATTTTTCGGCCCTCAGGTCCTAATAATGTGGATCATTGGTAGGTTTTTGATGATGACAAACAAGTGGTTAAATTTTTAACTCACATGCATGAATTTTCAGATTTGGACATCAGCATTAAAGATGAGGGTTGTAATTATATAGGAAATGATGATAAAATAAAAGCATCCCATAGGCGAGTTGTGTCCTTAGAAAGGGACTTTGATAGAGAAGATGGTCACAAACAAAAAGAAGAGTCAAAGAAAAAGTTATGTGACCACTTGGAGATTAATATTGGAACAAGTGAAGAGCCTAGGATGGTAAAGATAGGCAAGAATACCCCTATAGAAGAAAGGATTGAAATTGTCGAGTTATTAAAAGAGTATAGGGGTGTCTTGGATTTCAGTTATGATGAGCTCAAAGTCTATAGGGAGGATGTGATTCGGCATGTGATTCCTCTCAAGGAAGAAACCAAGCCCTTTAGACAGAAGTTGAGACAGTTAAACCCCAAGTTAGCTCCTTTGGTCCAACAGGAGTTACAGAAAATGTTAGAAGCAGGCATCATTGCTCAGACTAGACATTCTTCATGGTGCTCAAACTTGGTTGTTGCTAGGAAGAAGAATGGAAAGATCCAGATATGCATTGACTTCAGGAATTTAAACACTCCTTGCACAAAAGACAACTACCCCCTTCCCAAGATGGAAACTTTACTTCAACGGGTTACAGGATCAGGGATGATTTCCATGCTTGATGGTTTCTCAGGTTATAATCAAATCAGACTTAAAGCAGAGGATAGGCATAAAACAACTTTTACTACTCCATGGGGAACTTTTGAATATCTCAGAATGCCATTTGGTTTATCAAATGCAGGAGCTACTTTTCATAGAGCTATGGATTATGCTTTTAGGGGGTTGATTGGTAAATTGATTGAAATATATCAAGATGATTTGACAGTCTTTTCTAAGAATGGGAAAACTCACATTAACCACCTTAGGCAAGTTTTGGACAGATGTAGAGAATTTGGAATTTCTCTAAATCCTGCTAAGTCGGTCTTTGGGGTGACTGAAGGAAAATTATTGGGCCAAATAATCACAAAATATGGGGTCAAGTTAAACCCAAAGAGAGTTGAAGCCATCAGTAAGGTTCCTTTGCCTCTGTCAAAGAAATCTCTCCAATCCTTCTTAGGACAAACCAATTTTGTCCATAGGTTCTTATGCTGAAATCATGAAGCCTATCTATAAGTTACTTAAGAAGGATGTGAAATTTGAATGGAATGATGAAAGTAAACGAGCTTTTGAAAATATAAAGACTACCATATGTGAAGCTCATGTCCTTATTAGCCCTGACTACAATAAGGATTTTCAGATTTTCTCCTTTGCTTCTGAAGACACTATTGTTGGTGTGTTGCTTCAGAAAAATGATCAAGGCCATGATCAACCCATCGCATATATGAGTAGGGTCTTGTAAAATTCAGAACTGAAATATCCCATGTTTGAGAAACAGGCTTATGCCTTGGTGAAATCACTCAAACATTTCAAAGTCTTCATCAGATATTCCAAAGTGATTGGTTATGTTCCTAATTCTACGGTTAAAGATGTTTTATCTCAAGTGGAAGGATTAGGCTCAAGGGGTAGATGGATTGCTAAGATCCAAGAGTATAATTTGGAGATCAAACCTACAAAATTGATTAAGGGTCAAGGCCTAGCCAAAATGTTGACAGAAAGTAATGAGAAGGCCTTGGATATGGTCTACCAAATTAATAATGAAGAATGACATCCTAACTTATTGAAACTTGAACAAGTTGAGTGGTACAAAGACATTATCTTTTATCTTACGAATCTAACTTGTCCAGGACATCTAGTGGGACACAAAAAAAGGGCTTTAAGGTTAAAATCTTCTAAGTATGTTCTTATTAGAGATGGATTAGGATGGAAGAATCCTGATGGGGTTATCCTTAGATGTGTGGATGACGTTGAGTCAAAGAAACTACTAGATGAATTCCATGGAGGGTTTTGTGGTGGACATTTTGCTGCTAAAACTACTACCCACAAAATCCTTAGAGCAGGATATTATTGGCCCACGATATTTTCAAATGTTCATTAGTTTGTTCGGAAATGTGAGCCATGTCAGCTTTTCACAGGAAAGCAGAAGTTAGCAGCACTCCCTTTGCAACCAGTGGTGGTTAAAGCACCTTTTCAGCAGTGGGGTTTGGACTTCATCGGGAAGTTTAATGATAATTCGAGTAATGGTTATTCATGGGTTATCACAGCAACAGATTACTTTACAAAGTGGGTTGAGGCCATTCCTACAAAGTCAGCAACTGAAAAGGTAGTGATGGATTTCCTAGAAGACAGAATAATAACTAGATTTGGGGTCCCATCGAAGATAGTGACAGATAATGCCAAGGCCTTTTGTTCAGCAGAGATGTCTTCCTTTTGTTCCAAGTATGGTATTATCTTTTCACATGCATCAGATTACTACCCCCAAGGAAATGGTCAAGCAGAGTCAAGTAATAAAAACTTAATGACCATAGTTAAAAAGATAGTCGGTGAAAATAAAAGATCTTGGGATAGTAAAATCAAGCATGCATTATGGACTGACATAATAATAAAGAAAGCAACAACTGGAAAGAGTCCTTTTGAGTTAGTGTATGGATTGGAGGCTAGGTTGTCAGTGCACCTTAGACTTCCTACTTATGGGTCAGTTGAGGATGTTTCCACAGAGCAGGATGCAGCTCAGAACAGGGTCAATCAGATCATTGAGTTAGACGAAATCAAACGAAGGGCTTATGATCAGAATTGCAGAAGTCAGAGCAAGATAAAGAAAGATTTCGACAAGTCAGCCAGACAGAAGGACTTCATGGTTGGGGATGCAGTTTTGTTGTGGGATAAAGGCAGAGAGAAACTTGGAAAGCACGGCAAAT
This sequence comes from Picea mariana, assembly GCA_032191745.1. Lineage (NCBI taxonomy): Eukaryota > Viridiplantae > Streptophyta > Pinopsida > Pinales > Pinaceae > Picea > Picea mariana. The sequence goes on along the minus strand of JASDQU010106936.1, from coordinate 304,428 downwards.
TCGACAGCTTATGGTTAGGGCCATATTTGATCAGAGAAATAGAAGGGTCGAATTCTTTTCATCTCAGCCATTTGGATGGTGAGCCCATCAACATTCCACGGAATGGGCAGCAGCTCAAGCTCTTTTACAGATGATGGGGCAACTTGGTGTCCAAAGGGACACCCTCTGTAACGTATCTCTAACCCTTCTATTTGTATTTCAATTTTGTATTAATTCATTCATTATGAAAATATGTACTTAGAATTTTTTCTGTACCATAGATTTCATTTGTTGTAAATTAATGATGTTGTACTTTAGTTATTTCATTTTGTAAATGTTGTATATAGCATTCATTTATTTCATTATATATATATATGTATTCTTATGTTGGTTATTGGTGAGCACTTTGCTTTGTAGGTGTTGGATTCTCGTATGCTCTCCGTCTCATGTGAGAAGATCAAACACACGTCCCCATGTGGAGCCAGATGTTGACCGCCTCTCCAACATAGGTGGTCAACTCCATGTGCCATGAAGAGATGCATCATCAGATGCTCATTTGTCGAAGATTTTGGTTCTGCAGGGCATTTTTGGCCCCAACACTTCTTTTTGTAACTGGAATTTCCGCACCCCTGCGTGGGTCGATAATGTAATAGGTCTGCATGAGCCATAGTTAGGTCGGTTACCTTGGGATCGGTTAAATGGGAGAGTTCCTTTCACCGAGGGTTTTTTATCCTCAGGTTATCAATTGGGCTTTTCAGCCTTATTGATTTCCCTTGAGTTTTTCCCTCACACTTGCAATAATTCCTCCAAAGTGGTGAACGACGTTCCAGTGGGCTTATCTTTTGGTAACTATTGTTAGGAATCATTGTAAATGACCATGCAAGACATCTTAGAAAGTTTCGCGGAATTCCATTGAATCTAGATTAGTTTTTTTTAATTAAATTTCCCTAAGTTTGGAGGTTTAATTATTTAATTAATTGATTATTTTTTAGCAAAATTTGTAAAAACTAGGTCCTTGGACTTTTGATAGGGGTATTTGTGCTCAAAAGAAATGGAATGAGACCCCCTACATCCATGGACCAAGTTTCAGCTCAGTCGGACAACTTTTGCTATGGGTTTGTCCACCCGGAGTGTCAGTCGGTCAAAAACAACAATTTTAATTGCTAAAGTCCAAACATGGCAAAAATGAAAAATTGTAATAATGAGTTAAAAGGATGATCGAAGGTGGAAAAAGATAAGAGAGAGGTTTCATAGCCTAAACCTACCCACCCAACTTGCTTTAACCCTTTTTCTAGACCCCTCACCCCCTCACCCACTCAACCCTCACGCCCTCCTAGGGAAGTTACGCCCCCCTTAGTAAATAAATGATGGATTGAGTTTCTAGAAGGGGTGGTGGGCCTTCCTCTTGGGTGGTGTGCTCTCCCTAACCCCCCACGTCTCCCCTTAACTCACCTCCACTCCCTTTCCTAGCATTTATTGCCTCCCTTTCTTTGCCTTTCACCCAAGTGGTGCGCCCTCCTTGAGAAGTTACGCCCCCCCCCCACTTGGAAAATTCCAAAATAATTTATTAAAAATTATTTAACTCTCTCCAGTCACTTGGCACTTATCCCTAAGCCTCCCACTACCCTTTTGCTTGATCCCAACATTCACACACTCATCTACACCCTGGATCTATGATCCAAACCCTAGATGGTGCACCCTACCCTTGGGATCTCATTTTGTGCTTGGTGGTGGACACTTGGCATGGATCCAAGAGAGGTGAGTTTGCCTCTCCAAGTATAAATAGATCCCTCTCCTCACTCCCAAGACACCATATCTTGAGCTATTGTTATGCTACTTGATTTTCCACTCTCTCTCTCTCTCTTCTTGTTCCATCTTCCATTCTTTGGCTCTTAGGGTTTTGGAGCAAGTATTTCTCCAAGATCCATTTTCTTGAGTAATAATAAAGGAGAAGCTTTGGAGGATTTTGGGAAGAGCAACAAGTACTTTTGTTCTTGCAACACATGAGGTAATCTTGTTTTGGTTTGATATGATGATGGCATAGGTAGATCTTGGGTAAAGTATTTTATTTGGGTAAATCTTACAAAGAGTATTCTTGTAGATCTATATATGTTGATTAGCTAGATAGGGTGCAAGTATTTCATCTTGTTGGCTTAATCATCCATATTATCTATGGTATGCATGCCATTGTGTTAGATCTTGCAGGTTTGGCTTCAAGGGTTTCATTAGGAATGCCTCAAGGAAGATTCTTCCTTTGAGACACACACAAACTCCTCTTTTCTCTCATATTACTCTTTCTCTTTATGCTCTCATTCCATACATATTTCAGCTAGCATTAACATAGTAGAATGGTCATCTAAATTAAAAAATTTCATCAAAATTTTTTGTAAAAAAATTTTGCCCTAAAAAGCAAAAGTTTTTCTTCACTTTGATTGTTCTGTGTAGCTTTTCCAGCAAGCATAGCTTGCTGGTTTTTGAAGGTTTCAGATCTGGTTGAGGGGGTTTGGCTACCCAAAAACGTCCACACAACACTCCAAGACCCTCATACAAGTTGGTAGCTATATCTCAATCTTTTTCTTCAAGTTTTAGGGCTTCTTGTGCATAGATCTACTTGTTTTCTTGCTGATTTAGTGGCTCAWTGGCTTGGGAGAAGGAGTGGTACGGCCTCCTCCCACGTGTGAGCCTTGGGTAGCTTAGGGTATTTGCAAATCTTTTCTTTCTTTCAATTTTTGGCATTGCCTTGAGCTAGGACGTGGGGTTTGGTTGATGTTGGGCATCTTCCAAACCTAGGACGTGGGGGTTAATGGTTTGTCTTGTTGAGTTGCTTGCTTGTTTCTTTAGCTTGTCCTTTCTTGCTTATCTTTCTCTCTTTTCCAAGTTGTTTCCAAGATTAATAAGTCTAATATGCCTACCTTTTGGGAGAGGAATACCCCAAATAGTAAGGCTAGGGTTTTAATATGTGTGTTGATCTTTTATGCTCAAGTGGATTAAAATGTTCTAGGCCTAGATCTCACACATACTAATCCTTAGTTTAAGCCTATTGGGCATAATCAACTTAGTTGGATTTATTTGCATGCTTAAGCTATATCAAGATTTATCTCTTTTTACATGCTTAAATCAAACACACTAAAAGCTTAATGCTTCAATAGCTTAGTGAATGGTTTTCCTTTTCATGCTATAACAATCTTAAGGCCATTTGCCAACACACTTGAAGTTAATGCTTGTTGGATAAGTTGATACTGTAGGCATATGTTTAAATCTTCCTTTTCTTTTTCACAGTTAATGCTTCGATCTTAATGCTTCTAACAAACATAAGATAAGTGTGATAATCTCGTTTTCTTCTTGGCAAGTTGTTCTTGCCCTTGTGATTTAGTTTCTTTCATAGCAAGCTACATATCAGTGCATGGTGATAAACTAAATCTTTATTTCAGCTCTTTTTCAATGCCTTACATGTGTTAATTCTCTTTATTTCTAAGCTTAAGTAACACACAAAATACGCTGAAGTGAGTTTCGGCCTTGACAATAAATCACACTTTTAAGGCATCTTAAAATTATCAAAACACTCTAAAACACACCTAAAAGTCTACCTAATTGATATATTAACTTAATAGACTTAATAGGGTACCTAAAACCACCATCTTCACCATCTAAAACGGGGATTGAGGAGGGCAACAGAAGGTGATAGGCCGGGGACGGTCTCACGGCACAAAGGAGCGTCCTTTCCGTAAAAACTCAATTCTTTGGGCTGACTGTGACAGCTAGGGTAGGCCCCATTGCCTCACTTCTTGAGCATCCAGCAGCTATTTGGCAATCGGGGGAGGAGGTTTTTGGTGAAACATCTAATAAGGGTAATAAGATATTTTCAATCTTAAGAACCCTTAACTCACTAAGTAATTAAACCTTGGGCTTAATACTTGTAATTCAATCTATCATCTAATAATAATTCGTGGGTTAAATAACTAAGTGTTGAATATCATAATCATTGTGGAATACTTGTACCTTAATTTTTAAATCTTCTAAGTTTCCTTTGACATGTGAATGTTGATGCTTCCATTGAGGAGCAGTCCAATAGAGTAAGTGTTATTGGGGCATGCTTAGGCCTGATGTGTTGATGATGATAATGCCTTGATCTTCTTTAAATCCTGTACATTTAAAAGTGGATAGCTTGTTTCATTGTACCATTGTATTTTAGCATTCTTATTTGTAAGTACTTGTTGCTGAAATAATGTAACTGCAAAGTGTATTCTTATTATTATTTGATATATTATTCATTGGATCAATCCCCATTGTGGATTGATCATGTCGGCTATTGTAAAAGGACCAAATCCCCTTTTGCGGATTGGTCATAATGTAATTGTAATAGGCAGAAAGAAAAGTTGGCCCCAGAATATATTAAAGACGCCCCGAAATATAATAAAGGTGGTTATAACCACCCAGTTTAAGAAGTCGGCCCTGCCAGTGAAGAGACACTTCACACGTGCCAGATTTGTATAAATAAGGAGGCTAGTGCCTCACTTAGACACACACCTCACTTGTTCATTAAGAGACAAGTTTCGGAATTACAATTGGAGAAGAGAGAGAGAGAGTGGCGCATCTTTGGGAGAGGATCTTTTGTATTAGCTTGAGTTATCTCTTGGCATTGTATTGGCTATCTATAATAAGGAAGTTTTGTTGGGTTTTCTTCCCCTAGAGGGTTTCCTAGGATAAATGTTGTGTCTCTTGTGATTGTGTATTTCTCAGTGATCTTGTGTTATGCTATTGTTATCTATTGAAATGCAAAGAACTATAATAATGGCTTAAACATTAACACTTGTATCTAGTATTCTTTGGGGTTAATTATTTTTTGTAAACCTTGTAATCATATTGTAACGAAACACCCTAACATCTAGTTGACCCCTTGCCCAACCTTAGGCACTAGTCTTAGTTGCCCTAGGGAAAGGCTTGCTTGACATACTAACCCTTGCATCTTGCATTGCTGCCTTAGCATCATAGGATAGACTCCCTCTAACCTTAAGAAATTAAAATCAACTCCTAGAACTTAAACTCTAAAACTTATCTAGAAACTAGGGTCTACCCCCCTTGGTTTCCCTAGGAGTAAGCCTAGACGGAAGAGGTTTTGATCAAAGTGACAATGTGGGCTATGAACCTAGGCATTGTGCCTCCAAGGACACACTAAGTGAGCCGGACTTAGCTCACATTTGCAAGTTTGTATTAGGACGGCAACAAGGAGGAAATGGATTTTACATCAATTCGATGTTAGAATCGAGCAAACAAATTTCTAGGTGGCCTCTAATACATCTAATACAGTATGTTATTCTATAGTTTAAAGGTCAGTATAAAATCCTTTTAAGATGTACAGTAGATAAGATGTTCACTATTTGAGGTTATTCAATTATAAGGGAGAAGTCCCATGTCACAGAAACAAAACAAATAATTTTTTGTCATCATTTACTAATGAAGCCTGCAGCAAAAAATATCACCTTGTTATTTCATTGTCAGTTCAGAATGATTTTCAAAAGTACATATGATAATGCATTCATATTTGAAGTTTACTATAATGCATCTACTTGAAATTTGTCAAAGAATAAGAAGAAACAAGCATCATAGAAACAGATCATCCTAAAAATTAAAAGGCATAAAGTAGCACTATGAAGTTGGTTCCAGAAACACATCTTGATAGAATTTTTTATATGTGAGATCCATCATAGTATCTAGTAACAGCACAAGCTCAGAACATGAGCAAGAACGTAACTTTGATGTCATCTTTCTTACTTGTATAATGTCTCCGGCATGTCATGTGTGTGACAAAGAAAGAAAGTCAATGTTGTTGCGAACTCCCCAAGTTGCAATAACCTACAAAGTACAAACAATAGTAATACATCAAATTCCAAACCTTATCAGAATCAAATCACAAGATGCACAATAAACCTTAACACAAAAATAGACTAGTGCCCTGCATTTTGTAAGGCTACATTTACCCCACCAGAAAAAAAACTTGCACTGTCCATTAATCAAAGCCATTTTGAAGAGCAAAGGTTACCACAATAAATAATAAAAACATAAATTAATTTATTTGTCACTTTAAATTCATGTCAGTTACAGACTGCATGCTTTCAGTTTATAAGGTTTAACCTAAGGGCCCTGATGAAAGTCAATACTGTCTTTTGGCATAGTTTGATGAACATTTGAGGAAGGGTGTGTACAATCCAGATCATGCATAAATATAGGCGTGCATGACCTACACTGCACAAGTCAAAAGAAGCTCAGAATGTGTGTTGTACTTTTGCCCTCACTCATTTCCTGAGATTCCACTTTCCCTTACTCCCTAACATTACCCCCTACCCCCCTAAATTTTCTCAATAATTTAGGAAACCCCTAACCCATCATTCCACTTCATTTTCCAAAAATATTTGAAGGCACATTTTCCAGAAATGACCTTTTTAGTCATTTTTTTTCCGAACAGATTGTGGCCAATAAAAGATGGATATTGAGAAACTGGAGGAGGTTTGTGTTCCTAAGATGCCAAAGTACAATAACCTATTTCATATTTTACACAGGTATTACAGAATGAGAGATATATTCACATCTTCACAGCCTATTTTTCTGACTGAGCAAAGTCCTGTTTTAGACATCTTTTTGCAGAAAATATTGTGAACAACAGGAGCAGAATTTTGGAAAACTGAGAGAGGTTTATTTAAAAAACATCTTCATATAAAATAACCTCTCTCAAATTTTACACAGCTATCTCGGATTAAGATATACAAAGGGATAACTGAACCCTATTTTTCAGAATTTCGGGAGGAAATTTATAGCAAGCCTGCATAAAGCGTAGCGTGGGGCACGCTATGCTTTTGATGGAGGATTCCAAACGATGAAAGACTTACATATTCAGATTTCTCATGACTTGTACATCACTTTTGACCTCCCGGATTCAAATTTTGGTCAATTCTGGGAGGAGAAAAAGTCAAAATACCACCTGAAAAACACCTTTCTGCCACCTTTTTGGACAGAATGCTACGCTTTGCATAAATCATTCTTAAATCTCATCTCTATCCTCAAACAGACCTTTTGAAAATATAACTATTAAATAGAACCATTGCAAGCCAACAACCTATATGATTAAAGCCACCATGCATTGTATTTTGTACAACCTATACAAAGCAAACAACATTTCAAAGGGTTCAAGATTTCAAACAACATCCACACAAATGATGACTTGCACATCAACAAATTTGGCAGATTTTGTTGTGCATGCTTCATCAAACACAACACTGTGCTTACTCACCAGATTTTGATCCTCCAAGTCCCAAAGTTGAAAGGATTTTGTCTTTTCCTTGTAGACAAGAAAAATACATCTGTGCCCTCTATTTGACAGTTTTGAGTTGCGCTGCATCTTTGGAATATGCACATAGAAATTTGAAAATGCTTCAAAATGTGTGCAAATGCTTGATGATAGGCTTTTTCCCACTCCACGCTTCCTTTGGTATAAGATTCCAAACTACTCTAATCGGAATCCTATTGATTAGATGAACAAAACAGTTACAAGCTTCAGCCCAAAACTTCTAGTCAGCATTTCCAAATTTCAACATATAATGTGCCATGTCCTAAATGACACGATTCTTGCATTTTCCAACTCCATTATCCTCTGGTCCTAAATGACATGATTCTTTCCATGTCCTAAATGGCATGATTCTTGGGTGCTAACAATACCCTATAGTATCCTAGAGGTGAGAGGTTTCATTCAAAAGGGGGGGCAATGTGTGTTGGAGGACTATGATAGATTCTTTCATTCCAATTTTAACATGTTTTTGTAGTTTTACATGATTCCCCCAAATTCTGAGGGCTAAAATAAAGAAATCCATGTAAATTGTGAAGCTTGTCTTGACTCTTGACGACATAACCCCATACAAGAATGCGTCTTTCCTTGTTATGATGTTCTGGGAATTCTTGGAGATAGTTGATGGGTTCTTCTTATGCTGATTTGAAATGAAATTTGGTTATGTATATCCTCCTAGTAACTTGACTTTCAATCATATTTCTTGGGTTGAGATGGAATATTATGTGAATAGCAGCAAGTTTATTTTGTTTCTGATTTTGTTACTGCGTGTTTCTTGGCTAAGGGAATCTCAAGACTAAGCCTCTAACAAATATGCTCATGCATATTCATGTCTTCTTACCGTTTTGTAGATTTGTGATATTCTTACTTGTAGATACTAGATAAGGGACCCTAAAGCATATCGCATTTACAATATAATTAGAAAATAATCATGTTCTGGATGCACTGGTGTAATAAAATTGCATTCACTGTTTTCTTCTGCTAAAAATAGTAGTACTGCAAAATTGCATGCATGTCTCCAAAAATGGATCCCTGAGCTAATGCTGATGATAAATCGATGTGAAACTGGTCCAAAATATCTGAATTCACATGAAAATCACGAAATTCGCACAGTCTACTGCCCAACTTGTTAAGGATGAACTGCAAATCTGGAAGTTAGCACAAGGATTTCACAAGGTGCAATCCCGGGTGCTATCGGAACCCTATAGTATCTTAGAGGTGATAGGTAACCTTCAAAAGGGAACCCAATGCATATAGGAGGACTAAGATAGATTGTTTGGTTCCAATTTTAACATGTTTTTGTAGTTTAACAAGATCGCCGAAATTCCAAGGCCTAAAATAAAGAAATCCATGTAAATTGCAAAGCTTGTTCCCTTGACCACATAACCCCATACAAGAATGGGTTTTTCCTTGTTATGATGTTCTGAGAAATCTTAGAGATAGTTGATGGGTTCTTCTTATGTTGATTTGAAAAGAAATTGAGTTATGTATGTTCTCCTAATAACTTGACTTCCAATTCTATCTCTTGGGCTGAGACAGGGAGTATTACGTGAATGGCAGCAAGGTTATTTTGTTTCTGATTGTTACTGTGTGTATTTCTTGGCTAAGGGTACTGCAAGTCTAACCCTCTAACGGTTATGCTCATGTACACCCATATGTGTTCTTACATTTTGTAGATTTGTTGTATTCTTACTTATAGATTCTAGATAGGGGACCCTAAAGCATATATAGTTTACAATCTAGATTCTATAGTTACAAAATAATTATGTTCTGAATGCACTGGTGTAATAAAATTGCATTCACTGTTTTCCTTAATTGAGTTAAATTCTAAAGTTTTGGATACACGTTTAGACCATGAAATGGTTATCCTGATATGTGGCTGTTCAGGTTGTTCTTGATGGATATTCAGCTCCTCTTACAGCAGGGAACTTTGCAAAACTTGTAAGCTATTTAGAATTTCACACTTATCAGCTTTATTTGAATAAATGAGTTTGTGTTTAATAAATTGAACTACTATGATTATATTCGTTGAACATTTTCACATTCATAATTGTGTGCACCCACAAATACACACCTGAGATTGTGCTCACATACATGCGTATACCCTAATTTTTTTGCACATAAAGATGTCAAACGCCTGTTTGATTTGGCTAGTTTTCATGTTAGAATTGTCTCTTGAAAGTGAAGGGTATTTAGTGAACTTTACTTTTTGTAGGTGATAGATGGAGCATATAACGGGCTTAAGCTGCAAAATACTGAACAAGCAGTTATTTCTGACAATGAGCGTGATGAAGTTGGGTTTAGCCTACCTGTAGAGATAATGCCAGCTGGTGCATTTGAACCCTTGTATAGGACAACATTGAGTGTCCAAGTATGTATGGGCCATTCTAAAGGTTGATCTGAAACTTTTGCATGAGTAGAAAACTTGCTTGCTAACAGTGTTTCCCTGCTAATCAAGCAGGTTGTTTTCTAGAAATGCATACATAAATACTAACAGAGTATTGCCAACTGGATCTAGCTTGGGTGGTTAAACTTTAAAGGAGAAGTTGTTATCCTCCCCACAGAGGGTCAAATCCCACTTGTGCATCGATTGGTACTAGCAAGGTACCAACAATTTCACTCCCTTAAGTGCTTGAGGGTGGGACAAGATGTTTCCAAATGTTCTACCCAAGGGGTTAGCTCAATTGGTTGTCACCGATGTAGCTGGGTATTTGGCTAGTTCTGTGCCAGCAGGTGCCCAGTATGAATTCCCATGGATGAGGTGCACTAGTCTACACCAACAGGTTTACTAGGAATGCCATCCACAAACATGGGGAAGCATCCCTTGGGTTTCCCCACAAGGTTTTCCTTGTGAAAAAATATACAAACTAAGTCATATATTATACAAAATCACATAAAATATACATTGAGATCTAAGTTATTTGTAATAATTTCTGTTAATCTTATAAACTGTTAATCTATTTAGAAGTTCTATCATCATGAATCATCCTTAGTAGTCCCAAATACCAACTGCACCTAGAAAAACGATGCCCTCATACTCTCTCATTAGCATTGTTGAAAACTTCAACCACTTCCCGTTTGAATTAGTTACAGAATATAAAGAGGGTAACTGATCATCAAGTGCATTTACTAGAATAAAGGGCTGCAAAGCTACATAGCAGCTCTTGGAAAGTTTATGGTTAGTATCTTGGACAATCAGCAATGCTACCGAGAAATGCTGGGATTTGATAGATTGATTGCATAGAAAGTTTAGAAGTTTTATATTTGATTGGAAAATTCATAGGCAGATATGTAAGAGCAACCACCATATTTATGTTTGCAGATATGAGATGAAGTTAGCTTACAATGTTCAGGGCATATTAGGATTTGGTTTTTTTTTAGAGTAATTGGTTAATTTTTCAACAATAAGATAGTTATGTTTACGTAAATTCCTAAAACATGCCATCTCTTCTAATAATTTTGATTTGAAATTTTATCGAAGGATAGCGAACTACCTGTGCTCCCTTTATCTCTATATGGATCAATTGCAATGGCACACAACCTAATATCAGAGGGCTATTCATCACCATCACAATTTTTCTTTTATCTATATGACAAGCGCAATGTAAGCACATCTAAACCTTGAAAATTGATAACCACTATGGAGTATAATTTCTGATACTATGATCTGTTTTTGGATCTATTGTTTATAGCGTTCCAAGATTTCTTCATTGTTATGAACTGTAAGAGAAACCTCAAGCATTAGTCAGTAAGATATTTAATTGTGATGGGGAATTTGATGATATGGCAAGCAATACCCCTTAAATGATAATGCTTTTAGGCATATATGATGAGACATAGTCCATGTGATGGGAAATATTATTGTAGTTTATTGTATATTCTAATGTATTTCAGATATTCTATGTAATTTCTCTAGAAGCTTCCTTGTGCATCTTCTATGTACCTTCTCTAGAAGCTTCCTTATGCTAGTAGCTTCCTTGTCACCTCAAGTGTTTCCACCTTTTACCCTTACTAGATCTCATGTCATTTGGCTTCGTCCAATGATGACCCTAGATCTAGTCTCCTTAAGAGTCTCCACCTCTTACCCTCTACTAGATCTACTCTCTTCAACAAGCTTCATATTTGTGTGCTCATTGACTGGTTTCAGCTTTAGATTTATCTTTGCAGTCGAAATATCTTTTCACTGGTGTGGCTGATTACAATGAAACTAGTGCCATCAGATGCAAACTTTTGATTCCATTCCCACATTGGGGTCATAATAGAAATTCTATAAAGTACTAAGAAAATAACACCTTCACAAAATCGGTCTTCGATATTTGTCAGAAGTTAGAACCATATCTTGTGACACAATTTTCTCTTTTCCTGGAAATTAGACTGAAGTTGCACTAATGCCATCAAAAGAAGAGTTTAGTGCCATTCCAGATTGGGGTTATAATAGGAATTATGAACAGCATTGCAAAAGTTACAACCATTTTAACTTGTGGATTCATTCATCCTCAAAACCTTCGTGGTAAAGGGAAATCCATTCATTGTAAGCTTCTCTTGTTTAGTTTTTTCTTTCAAACTCTAGATCTGATTTCTTTGCTTCGTGGCTGTGCAAAATTCTTCCAAAGACTTTGACAATTTTTGAGCTATCAATCATGCTCTCCATCTCTACCAATATTTTTAGATCAAAACAATGGAAAACATTTGGCCATGTTCCAGATCATGCTACAGAATCTGACAAAACAGAAACAACTTTTGGATATAGGCATTCATGCAAAAACATCATTTTCAAGTCTACCTTGTTAGCACTTAAATTGATTTTGGTGATTTTCCACAAGATCACCAAGGTACTTTGAGTGTAACAACCAAAAGGCCAGCCACATTGTCACCTTGGCTGGTGTCTTCTTGCTTTGGGTTGGTGCTTTTTCCAGCCTCAGGGGAGGTGCCCCTAGGGAATCTAAGGTCAAAATAACAAACTTTTAAGATCAGATTAAACCTCAATTAGTTTGTTGACTACTTCAGAAATGCAATTCTAAAAACAAATCAGCAAACTAGAAAGGCAGAATGACACTCAAATACGCCATGTAATATAAAATTCCATGTCAGTCTGCTGATTGGAGATCGAATCTGCAAGAGTAAGTTGCAGCTCTGAACTGAATAATGGATAAAATCAGCAAACAGAATGGATCGGGATGATGCTGTTAGCGTCAGAAGTCACCCCTGGATTGCAGCAGGAGCAGAGCCCAACGCCCATCAGTTTATGTCACGATTTGTTTATAAAAGGGGTGATCGAATGGAATGCTAACTCAAAACAACATTGTTCTAACTCCGAAACTAGGTCAGGTATGCATGGGCAAGTGAGGTCTTAGTCAAACTTCAGACAGTGAGTCATAGTAAAGGTGAGTAGGGGGAAGACTTGTACCAGAGAGATGCAAAGGTCTGTCGTAAACATCAGGTTTCTAACAGACTGTAGGAGAAGGCATCCGAACGCAAGATCTTCTTACATTCAAATGCAAAAACCAGAGAATACAATAATGCCACAATAAATTCTTTATTATAACATAATTGCAATAATTCGCACGAATCAGTCGTTCATGAACTCTCTCAGCATGAGATGAAAATTTAGATGGAATAAGAAAGACTGTCTGTTATAAAATAAGAAATCTCACATACAGATGTATAATTAGAAAGCTAGAATGTCTACTAAAACTTTACAGTCGGGAGCTTCGCTCTACCATCGATCATTACAAAATACAAAGACTAAGTCTATATACTTAGAAGAATTCGCCTAACAGAGGCGCGTGCGGTCATCCAAAGCTTGGTGTCCTTTCAGCCAAATTCGGACGGATATTCTCTGTCAGACGCCACCTTAACTGCGCATGGCTCCTGCAAGGGGAGTGGCTGAGCCATTAAATGTCGTGTTGGCGTGCGCAGACCTCTCTGGCTAGTCGAGGACTCGGCATGGACTTCTTTGGAAAAATGGGTACACAGGACCCTCTCAGGCAGACAGCTTACCAGACCCTCCATACCCTACACTTAATGAATGAAGAGAGGTTTCAACCACCCCTTCTCACTTTCATTTACTCCAAGCGAAAACCAGGACTGAGGTCGGATCAGATGGCACCTGGGAATCGCGATGATCCTTTCGGCGACTGGACTCGACACCCTTGGCCCCTTTTGCACAGTTCTTTCTATTTTCCCATGTGGCCACAGGCTGTGACCCTGCATTTATTCTCAAAGGAGCTTTCAGCGTTCGCGAATAGGAAGGGGCTGATCCTTGCTTGTTAAAATCGCGATGAGCGAAACGCCGAGATGGCTTGAGTTGGCGCCACGCGTCCCTCTCAGATCTGACGACACTGAGCTCATTCGGCGATGTTGTGGACCCGGGTCCTGGATGCTCCTGGCACTTCGCGTTACAGGGATATGAAGGAGCTACTCCTTGTGCGTCGGAGTCGCGATGGGCGAAAAGGCGAGGGGCCTCACCGCGCACCACGTGTCCCCTTTGGATGGACGGCTGATACTGCTTCGTGATACTGCGGGCCCGAATCTTGGCGCTTTCGGCACTTCGGGATTCGAGATTTCGAGAGGTGAAATGACGAGGAGCGCTTATTCCTCGAACTCCCGAAAGCCGACATGGGATGGATGTGTGTTGCGTGTCCTTAAGATGAATGGCCGAGGTAGCATTCGCTATTTTAAAAGGGGGCCGCCCTCATTCACAGGCTCGCTTGACGTGACCTGGCGCTAGGACCATGGGCTCGGCTCCAAAGGTGCTTTCGGCATTTCGCCAATCGGCAGTTTCAGCTGCAATGAATGGGAGGTTCCTTGTCTCCCGAAACGCCGATCCCCGCAATGTCGACTGGCTGCCACCTGTCTCAACTGGATCGGACGACCCAGATCTGCCTTGAACTATGGGTGCTACCTTTTGTGCTAAATCCCGAGCAACTTGGCAGCCCTGAAATCCCGATGACCGTCGATAAGCTTTATAGGTGGATCTCGGCTGCCGTCAACAAAACTTCGCCCGCTCGCTTGAATTGTAACTGGAAAAGAGGTTCTCCCGTGCAACCTGCAAACCTGGGTACTTTTGCGCCCAAGACAAAAATTGTCGCTAAAATTAGGCTCCATGGGGGATAGAGTCGTCCCTGTGATGCTCTAAGAACTCATTCTGCAGCTTCAGTGCCTAGCTATTGGGTTATGGAGTCATTTACTAAGCCGAAAATATATAAAAAGAAAATGAACAGAGAACCAAAGGACAATATTTACAAACAAAGGAGCCGTCTAAGGCTCAAACAAAACATTTCTTCAGAAAATGCCCATTTACTGGGCAGTTGAAAACCTCTTCGCTCTCCAGATCCTGCAGCTTGTACGTGTTATTTGAGAGAACTTCGGAGATTTTGAAGGGCCTGATCCACAGGGCTTCGAATTTGCCATGCTTTCCCTTGTCTTGCTTAGGAGCGTCCCACTTCAGTATCAGGTCTCCTATCTGGAACCCCTCCTTCTTGGCTTTCTTATCAAAAACTTGCTTGATCATCTGTTGATGGTCCTGAATTCTAATCATTACCTGCTCTCTAGCCTGCTGGACTTCTACCAGTTGATGAATTCTTCTGATCATGTCATTGGGCTCTTCTTGATAATCTTGGAAAAATTTCGCTACGGGAATGGCTAGCTGAGAAGGGAAGACAGCTTCTGCCCCATAAACTAATTGGAAAGGGGAGATGCCTATAGATCTCTTTGTGGTCACTCGATCGGCCCATAGAGCGAATTTCAGTTTCGAATTCCAGGCTCTCTTGTTGTCCTCCAATAATCTTTTGATGATCCTTATCAAGCTCTTGTTGGAGGATTCTGCCAAACCATTGCCTTGGGGATAGTATGGGGTGGAATGAATTAGTTTGATCCCAAATTGCTCACAAAACTTGACTAACGGCTCAGCCTTGAAAGAGGCTGCGTTATCAGTGACAATCTTTCTTGGGCAGCCGAATCTTGTGATGAGGTCTTCCAGGAATCCAATAATTACCTTGTGGGAAGCACTCCTGGTAGGGATGGCTTCGATCCACTTAGTAAAGAAATCCGTGGCAGTCAGGATCCATCTGTGCTACCCACTGGAAGCAGGGTGGATTTCTCCAATAAAATCTAGGCCCCATTGTTGGAAAGGTCCTGAAACAACTACAGGCTTTAAAGGCAGGGACTTGAGCTATTGCTTTCCCGAAAATATTTGGCATGGGATACAGGCTCTAACTCTTCTACAGACATCAGCGAACAAGGTGGGCCAGTAGTACCCAGCTCTAAGGATTTTGTGAGCCGTGGTCTTCCAGAAATGGTGTCCTCCGCATAGGCCGCTGTGAAATGCAACCATGATCCTGTCGGCCTCTTGTGGATCCATGCATTTTAGAAGCACCCCCAGGGGGTCTTTCCAGTATAAAATTTGATTGACAAGGCAGTATCTGACTGCCTTGAGCCTCAGGGCTCTTGGTTTATCTCTTTGCAAGCCATCCGGAGGCCGCAACTCCTGCAGAAAATATATGACATCCTTATACCAAGGGCATCGAGCCAACAGGGGTTCCGTTTGAGGGTCTACGCCGGACAGTTGATTCTGCTGATTTTCAGAACGTGCATTAATGAAATCTACCCCCAAAGCCTTGCGATTAGCTTCAGCCAACAGCTTGGCTAAGCCTTGACCTTTGATCAATTTGGTAGGCCTTATTTCCAAGTCAAACTCCAGGATCCTAGCTATCCACTTACTCCTCTTCCCGTCTATGGCGGGTTGTACAAGGATGTCCTTCACAGAGGCTGAAGGAACGAATGCGGTCACTTTTGAATGCAAGACATAAACTCTGAAAGCTTTGAGAGCTTTCACCAAGACGTAGGCTTGCTTCTCCATGATTTCATACCTGACTTCTGCATCTCTCAATGCCTTGCTGAAGAAGGCAATGGGTTGTTGTCGCCCTTCCTCATTTTCCTGCAACAAGACCGCTACTACTGTATCAAAAGAGGCAAAAGAGAAAATTAGGAAATCTTTGGAATAGTTAGGACTGATCAACACAGGTGCCTCAGTCAATGCCCTTTTTATTTGGACAAAAGATTCCCTAGGTTCAGCGGTCCATTTCACTTTGTTTCCCTTCATGAACATGGCTGTGATGTGTTTCACCATCTCAGCAAAATTCGAAATGAATCTCCTCAGAAAATTAATCTTCCCCAAAAAGGCCTGAACTTCCTTCTTAGATTTGGGAAGTGATAGGGTCTAAATTGCCTCTATCCTGCTAGGATCAATCCTTACTCCCTTTGTTGATACTATATGGCCTAACAGCTTCCCTTCCTTCATAGCAAACAAAGATTTCTTGGGATTTAGGGAAAGGCCAAACCTACGACACTTCGAAAAAACTTTTCTCAGGTGGCAGCAGTGCTCTTTGTCAGACCTGGAGAAGACTGTTATGTCATCCAGATAGATCACCACAAACTTATCTTTCTCCCCGATGAAGGCTATGTCCATGGCTCGCTGAAATGTCGCTCCTGCATTCATCAACCCAAAAGGCATTTTGGCATACATGAATGTGCCCCAAGGAGTGGTGAAGGCCGTTTTTTCTCTGTCTTCAGGCATGACAGATATCTGATTATAGCCAGAAAAACCGTCGATCATGGAAATCCTAGATGCATCGGTTACCCTCTGCAATATGTGTTCCATGTTGGGCAGGGGATAATTGTCTTTTTTTGAGCTCCTGTTCAGATTCCTGAAATCGACACAAAGCCTGATTTATCCACTCTTCTTTCTTACCGGGACCAAATTGGCCACCCATTCAGAATATCTCAAGGGGACGATAATCTGGGCCTCTAACAACTTCTTCACTTCTTTCTCCATGACAGGCAACAACATGGGATTTATTTGTCTTAGCTTCTGCCTAAATGGCTTAGCCTCTTCCTTCAGTGGGATCTTGTGTTCAATGACGGATGTGTCATATGTCTTGAGGTCTTCGTAGGTCCATTCAAACACATCAGCAAACTCTCTCAGCAACTCAGTATATTCAGCCCTCTGTTCTCTAGTCAAACTCCTTGACAACTTGACAAACTTAGGCTCCTCCGGTGTGCCAATGTTGCACTCGACTGTGTCAGCATCTTCATCTGAAACCCTGCCCTTTACTGCCACATCATTCCCATCGAACAATCTTTCTAACAGGACTAGTCCCCTCAGAATGTGATTGCTAGGTAGCTGAATAATCTGGTGATTAGCAATTTTATTTAAAAACACCTCCGGGTGAGGGTCACCTTCCAGGTCAGGATCCTGATCAATGTGCAATGCAGAAAATTCATCAACAGATTGGAGAAATTTTTCGATTTCCAGATCATCTTCAAATACCTTCCAATGCTTGACATTGTCCGGTACAAAGGGCCTATATTTTATTTCAACATCAGATTTGACCATAGGCGGCAGAGGAACTTTGAGCAGACTAGCTGAGACAGCCAAAGAATCGGTTGAAGTATTTTCCCCCCTCAGAATGAAAGAAATGTTAAAAGCCAAGAAGAAACTATCCATCAGGTCCCATACCTCATTTTTGTAATTTTTGAGTCGAGGATTATTAGCACGATAGGCATTCCTGACTTGCTGGATAATCAACTCAGCATCTCCAAATATGGCTATCTCTTTAATTCCCATTTCCTTTGCAGCCCTCATACCCAGAACAAGAGATTCATACTCTGCCACATTGTTGGTGGTTTCAAATTCCAGTTTGTATGATAGGGATATGGTCTCTTGAGAAGGTGACGTGAAAAATACTCCGGCGCCAGCGCCTTCGCTAGAAGAAGCTCCGTCGAAAAACATCTTCCAGACAGAGGTGGTTGGAGGGGGAATCAGATAATTAAAACTGGGCTGCTTTTTGACTTGGAAAGGGTCTTCAGGAGCATTAGTGAGCTGCAATAAACTAGACCCCAAATCGGTGTCAAGTGTAAAGATGGGGTGATTGGTGGGGTTTGCTTCATCACTAACAATGTAGGCCAACTGAGCTTCCCTATATAACCTCCTTTGTTCCCCTCCGAAGACTGGAATGGTGGCATACGAGAGATCCATCTGTAAAGTTCCTCCCAGCTTTTTAATCCAAGATCTTGACAACAGCATGCCAAGCTTGGGGGGGACATTAGCTACCACAATATCCATGACCACACTCTTCATGGGCAGCTGAAACAAGGAAACCACCAGGTCTTTGATGACTCCCAAACACTGCACTCTCCTTGAATCGAAGGAGTACAAATCATGATAAGTTTTGGTCACCTCCAATCCCAATTCTTCCATTACTATTTTGGGCATAAGGTTATGGGAAGCCCCTGAATCCATGAGGCAGTTATGCAGCACTTTATCATGTATGTTCAGGGATGTGTAGAAAGGGGGGGATGAGTCATCCCTATCTTCTACCATGGGGCCTAGGACAACTGCTGGCTTTTCATCTTGGAGATTTATGGAGTCTGTGGGAAGGCATGAGACCTCAGACTGTAAAAGCTCGGAGAAGCGTTTCTTGAACCCTTCATGTTTGATCAATTCGGTTAGGGGCACAGAGATTCTGATCTTTTGAATCTCATGCTCGAAATTAAAAGAAGACGTAAGCTTTGGAATTTCTCTTATTTCGGAACATGACTCTGGACTCTGGGGGAGAGGGGTCGGGGCTTCTTACCTCTGTGACTGTCTGCTACTTCATTGGCAGGTTTTTCCGTTCTAGTGAACTGCTCAGGAACATCAGGTGCCACTGTCTTTTTCTTAGACCTCAGGTCATACCTGCCTTGGCTGTCACTGGCCTTGTTTCCCTTGCTCAATTCATTTAGCTGATTGTCCATGAGAGACTCCTCGTATGCTGATTGAGTGAGATGAGGAAAAGGAGGAGTGTCTCCGAAGCAATGGATTTCAAGATCAAGCTCATCTGTTTCTCCTTCTTCCTCTTCGGCCACAAAATTGTTTTGAAAAGGGGCCTGAATCTTCTGGTCTTCTCTGTCTCTTCCCCTCTCTCTTTGCATAGTCGAGGAAGCAACATTGTTTGGCCTCCTAAAGCCTCCTTTGTTTTCAGCGTTTTGAGGGCCCTTGTATGCTTGCCTCCCCTCCACCTTCATTCTCTCCATCTTTGCAGACAGAGACTTCACTATCTTGGTCAGTTCATCCACTTGAGGGTGGAGCACCGATGGGCCAAAAGTTGAGGTTTTCGATCTTCCCTTTCTTCTGTCCGCGTCGGCCTTGTTCCTCAGTCTATCAGTTGCTAACACATTAGATTCCACTTCTATGGCCACATCTTGCATTTGAGCTAAGGAGGTGGCTCTTCTTTCTCTTAACAAAAGACAGAAATCGGGGCCAAACGCACTAGCATAAGAAATCTTGGTTGAGGCTTATGAGGGTTTTATTTCGGCAGGAATCTTATTATACATCTTATTGAATCTTTTGGAGAAGTCAAAGACAGACTCTCCTTC
The DNA here is from genome assembly GCA_032191745.1 of Picea mariana. Taxonomy (NCBI): domain Eukaryota; kingdom Viridiplantae; phylum Streptophyta; class Pinopsida; order Pinales; family Pinaceae; genus Picea; species Picea mariana. The sequence goes on along the minus strand of JASDQU010106936.1, from coordinate 284,696 downwards.
CATCTTCTTCAAAGACCCGGACTCTGTCATGTAATACATGAAATCCTTCCTATCTCCCCACTGCCTCAGGAAAGCACTATCCAGGGCTTCGATGCCAGCAATAGATCCGGGGGCCAATCCTCTAAACCACTTCCTCACCTCACCATCCAGGCTCTGGACGAAGACTCTCATCCAGACATCTTCATTTTCAATGTTCAGGTTGTCTGCATAACTGTAGAAAGCAGCCAAGTGCTCTTCCGCAGTTATGTCTCCTTCCCCAGTGAACTTGGGCATATACTTCAAGTAATCTCCAGCAGGGAGAAGATTCATAGGATGGGGTAGGATTAATGGAGCATATCTAGCAGCGACTATGGCGTCCATTCTATTTAGAGGGGGATTAGCACCAGCCATAGGAATATTAGGTGGAGGAGAACTTGGAGGAGAAGGAGTTCGCGCAGGGGCTACTGAGAATGAGTCTCGAAGTGGAATGGGAAACAAAAGGGGATTTAAGGAGAAGGCTAACGGGTTCAAGTCAGTAGATGCTCCTCTTTGTGAAGGAGTGGTGACAGTAACAAGAGGAGGAGTGGGGAAATCTTCTGCAGTCCTGGGTCTATGCCAAAATACAACTTCAGGGGAGAGGGGAGTGACAAGGGTTTCTCCCTCCAATCCCAAACCAGGAGGGGAAAACTCAGCAGGAACACTCCCGAAATTTAAGAAACGGGAAACCTCCGAAGGAGGTCTGTTAAGAAACTAAGGAGGAGAAAATGGAGTTCCTACAGAAGGAGATGGCGGATTACCTGGTTCGGCGGTGGGAGCTTCTTCTTCAGAGGCCTTTCCCTTTCTGAGAACCACCTCTGGATCAGTTTCAGGTGTAGCTAGAGGCAGCTGTGGATGAGACCACGTGTGTCTGCCTCTGAAAGCCACAATTAACACGGCAGGTTCGCCACAGTGGAGTCGTCACAATGGAGTCGCCAGGTGCACAGTAGCAATCTTTAAAGGCTCTGATACCTGATGCACCTTCAGAATCAGGGGCTCAATGTCGTTCAATCCCGGGGAAAATCTTCAACTTTGTCCCCGGCAACGGCGCCAGAAATGTTAGCGTCAGAAGTCACCCCTGGATTGCAACAGGAGCAGAGCCCAACGCCCATCAGTTTATGTCACGATTTGTTTATAAAAGGGGTGATCGAATGGAATGCTAACTCAAAACAACATTGTTCTAACTCCGAAACTAGGTCAGGTATGCATGGGCAAGTGAGGTCTTAGTCAAACTTCAGACAGTGAGTCATAGTAAGGGTGAGTAGGGGGAAGACTTATACCAGAGAGATGCAAAGGTCTGTCGTAAACATCAGGTTTCTAACAGACTGTAGGAGAAGGCATCCGAACGCAAGATCTTCTTACATTCAAATGCAAAAACCAGAGAATACAATAATGCCACAATAAATTCTTTATTATAACATAATTGCAATAATTCGCACGAATCAATCGTTCACGAACTCTCTCAGCATGAGATGAAAATTTAGATGGAGTAAGAAAGACTGTCTGTTATAAAATAAGAAATCTCACATACAGATGTATAACCAGAAAGCTAGAATGTCTATTAAAACTTTACAGTCGGGAGCTTCGCTCTACCATCGATCATTACAAAATACAAAGACTAAGTCTATATACTCAGAAGAATTCGCCTAACAGAGGCGCGTGCGGTCATCCAAAGCTTGGTGTCCCTTCAGCCAAATTCGGACGGATATTCTCTGTCAGACGCCACCTTAATTGCGCATGGCTCCTGCAAGGGGAGTAGCTGAGCCATTAAATGCCGAGTTGGCGTGCGCAGACCTCTCTGGCTAGTCGAGGACTCGACATGGCCTTCTTTGGAAAAATGGGTACACTGGACCCTCTCGGGCAGACAGCTTACCAGACCCTCCATACCCTACACTTAATGAATGAAGAGAGGTTTCAACCACCCCTTCTCACCTTCATTTACTCCAAGCGAAAACCAGAACTGAGGTCGGATCAGATGGCACCTGGGAATCGCAATGATCCTTTCGGCGACTGGACTCGACACCCTTGGCCCCTTTTGCACAGTGCTTTCTATTTTCCCATGTGACCACGAGTTGTGACCCTGCGTTTATTCTCAAAGGCGCTTTCAGCGTTCGCGAATAGGAAGGGGTTGATCCTTGCTTGTTAAAATCGCGATGAGTGAAACGCCGAGATGGCTTGAGTTGGCGCCACGCGTCCTTCTCAGATCTGACGGCACTGAGCTCATTCGGCGATGTTGTGGGCCCGGGTCCTGGATGCTCCTGGCACTTCGCGTTTCGGGGATATGAAGGAGCTGCTCCTTGTGCGTCAGAGTCACGATGGGCGAAAAGGCGAGGGGCCTCACCGCGCACCATGTGTCCCCTTTGGATGGACGGCTAATACTGCTTCGTGATACTGCGGGCCCGACTCTTGGCGTTTTCGGCACTTCGGGATTCGAGGTTTCGAGAGGTGAAATGACGAGGAGTGCTTATTCCTCGAACTCTCGAAAGCCGACATGGGACGGATGTGCGCCGCGTGTCCTTAAGATGAATGGCCGAGGTAGCATTCGCTATTTTAAAAGGGGGCTGCCCTCATTCACAGGCTCGCTTGACGTGACCTGGCGCTAGGACCATGGGCTCAGCTCCAAAGGTCCTTTCGACGTTTCGCCGATCGACAGTTTCAGCTGCAATAAATGGGAGGCTCCTTGTCTCCCGAAACGTTGATCGGCAGTTTCAGCTGCAATGTATGGGAGGCTCCTTGTCTCCCGAAACGTCGATCCCCGCAATGCCGACTGGCTGCCACCTGTCTCAACTGGATCGGATGACCCAGATCTGCCTTGAACTATGGGTGCTACCTTTTGTGCTAAATCTCGGGCAACTTGGCAGCCCTGAAATCTCGATGACCGTCGATCATCTTTATAGGTGGATCTCGACTGCCGTCAACAAAACTTTGCCCGCTCGCTTGAATTGTAACTGGAAAAGAGGTTCTCTCGTGCAACCTGCAGACCTGGGTACTTTTGTGCCCAAGACAAAAATTGTCGCTAACAGATGCTTAAGTAGTGTTTTCAGGAGCTTCCTCCTAGTGTTTGCTCCCACTCTAGAACTGCGCTCTCAATAGGAGTGTCTAGGGAGTGCCCCTAGGAGCGCATTCCATAAGATCGGGAGTACACTTTGAGGCTCTTTGGTGTGCTCCCTGCCACTGTCGAGAGTGCAGCGCTCCTTGGGACACTCTTGGACTGGGGAGCGTGCTACTTAGGTGCTCCCTAGGTGCTCCATAAATGCTCCCTGTGTGCTCCCTAGATCACCCAAATGCTCCCACGGAAAAGGGAAAAATGAAGTTTTTTATAATTTTTCTCTTAAAGACAGGACATAGGGAAGGTTTCAGGTTTAGGGAAAACTCAAGGGAGAAACAAAAGCACTTCTTCCCCACTATTTTCCTCATTACATTCATCTTTGTGTGCTTGAGCTTGGAGTGGGCAGCATGGTCTTCTTGTCAGTTTTTGAGGAAGGAAAATTTGTGAGAGCTTGGATGAGAGAATGAAGGCTTCCATGTACTGCTGAAAATAGTTAGAGAATTAATCAAGTAAGTGTTATCCCCATTTTGTGGGATAACTAAGGAGATCATGTCTCGAGGCCCTCAAGTTGCAGATATGGAGTGTCGAGAGACCACATGACCAGCAGTGTCCACTTGCACATACGGGAGCCCGCTCTATCACCACATTCTGATCCATTGCCAGTGCATCCACCACACCAGCTAGCTTCTAGAAGGCAGATGGGTCTTGCTCCATGCGGTACAAGTCAGGTATTGTGGCAGGTAATCACCCTAATGTTTAGGGCAGTCAAACATATTGTATTTGAGTTGCTTTTGATTATAGAACGCCGGCTTGGACATTATGTTTTTGACCATGTTTCACCTTGGTGAGTGTCATAGATTTCCTAGTAAGCGGCCAACCTTTGGGGAAGGTTTGTTACTAGGGATCCCTTGATGGGTTTTCGTACCATTCTCGACCATACTTACCACTTTATGAACAAGTATAGTTGAAAACCTTTTATGTTTGAGTGTATCCATGTGTGTTTTGAGTGAATGAAAGCATATCAAGTCATCCAACTCGATCCAATTTATACCCTTTATTGAGCATTTGAGTTAGTTACCAGGCTTTCTCAATTCACAGCCTAGAGAGACTCCTGGAGGTTAACAGACTCTTAGATATACCACATGTAACAATTCCATTGTGGATTTCTCTGATGCTTCCACGGTATGTGTTATTGTGCATACCTGATGTAATCACAATGGTAGGAATGCAAGTTTTCTAAGATATGGTTCTAGAAGGCTAGAAAAACTTTGGAACACTTAATTCTACCAACAACGTTATTAGAATGGATATCCTAACAAAGCCTTGGAACTCTTCAATGAAATTCAAGTGGAGTGCATTGAGCTTGATTTCATAACGACCTTGCTTGTATCAATGGAATGGTGTCAATGAGGACCTTTGGACCCTTGCTTGAGCTAGCAGTGATTAAAGTGCATGATGGAGGGCCAATTTGGACAACTGATCAACTTCTTCAAATGGCTGTAACATGGGAAATGAGTTGTGTTTATTTAGAGGAAAGAAAATGCAATTGCAAAGTCCTCTTACTGAATTTTTAATGCAAGTGGCTTGGATGCTTTGGTTCTTGCTCACAGTGTTTCTTGGGAAATATATATATGAAAGAGTTAAAAAATTATTTGCATGTGGGAGGAGGAACATATGAGAATGCTATGATGGGACAATAAATTTCTAGTTCAGTCCGACTATGGGAACAAATTGGCTGAAATATAACAAACTGCCAACTTCAAAAGTATAGTAGCTTTTAGCCTCGAAGTCCAAATTTGTTCATCTTATAGTCACTGGAAAGGTCTTCTAGAGGACAAAAGATCTGGGCCGTTAGTTTCTTGGAATCTAATTTTCAAATTTCCATGATAATGATACAATAAAACCTTTAATCTTCTATGGGACAAAGACTGACAACATAAGAGAATGTGACATATTGAAAATTAAAAGGAACTTGCCAATGAGAACGACATGAACATGTCTTATATCAATCCAAAAACACAAATATATCCATACGTTGTAAAGCCCAAATACAAAGTATTGTGTCCTACATATCGATTTTAAAACACATATGTCTCCATAATTCCTAAACCCGATAGAGAGAACATCAACGAGGATCATGCAGAATTAGAAAATACTACATACATTTTGTCTTATAAGTGTCGAATGCTCCTGCAGAGGGTGCATTTGCTCTAGTCTTTTGCAGGGTTTCCTAGTGCCCATAGACACTGGCGATTCGATGCTAGTATTTATGCTTTTCATATTGAAAAAACCTGTAACAACAATGCAGAAGCAAAACCTACTTAGAAAAATAACCAAAGAACTAGAGAGAAAATGACACAAGTTATAACAAAATACAAGCAAATATGTAACTCAGCTTGCTCTAAGACAAATAGCCAAATTTCAGAGATATGATCGAGAATATCAGTTATCAATTGCCAACAAATATCACAACAAAGAGAGGCATGTAGACAACATATATGAGATAGGTTAGTAATGAATGAATCATATGACAAATAGCTTGGTCACATAGGCCAACACCTTATGGCCCTTGGTGGAGCACTCCCCATGGGGATCAAATAGTAGACTCCATGCCAGAATAACCGAGGCAAGCCAAATACACTTATGCACGTTGATTCTGATTCCATGGATGAAGTAAATAACCCTCTTCCTGAGAATGAAGTTTCTTTCAATCAAGAAGATGAGGATATTAATGAACCAACCTGAAGCCATTGAAAAACCCTCCCATGGCATAAAAACCCTGTAATCCATATTTTGTTCTAATATTAGGGTAGACACACCATCCATCCATTTAAGAAATTAGAGAAGACACGTTAAACAAAACAAGTGAATCGTGAAAGAAAACTAGGGAAGACACATTGAACAAAATGGGTGAGAGCATGAATAGTATATATCGAAACCAATACGGTTAGTTAAAGTTGTTTCTCAAATTACAAGAATGTATAGTGATAATAAAGAAAACAAGCAAGGCAAGGGTTTTCTAGAAGAAATCATCACGATGAGGGATTGGTACCAAATTTAGACCCCGTTTCTCCTAGTGCATTTTTCCCCACTGTTCACTCTTTCCACTCAGCCTTCAATGTAGGTAAGGTAAGGCAGTTGCAAGGCCTCTCCACTCTTGATTTGAGGGCGCCCATGGCGAAATACCTCTGAATCATTTCCGGTACCATAAAATTAGGGCGAAATAGCTCTTAATCATTTCCATTACCAGAAAATGGGGGCGAAATACCTCTGAATCATTGCCTTTACCAGAAAATCGGGGCGAATGGGAGGATCTAGTTCGAATTTTAAGGGGTGAAAATGGATTTCCATGCTCTTCCCTCACAAATATCCATGGGCTAAGGGTTTTATATATAATTTTTTGAAAATAAACATGGGGCTATATATTTGAAAATCCCTCAGACCACTCCATGTAAATAATTCGCCCAACCAAAATTCCAAACCCCCTAATTTCGCCCATGAGCGAAATTTCGCCCCTAAAATCACCCATGGCTTGTAGCAATTGGGGAGAAGGTCACCAATGCATAATTGGTAAATACGACACTCAATGAATTCCCAAAGCCCTAGGAACCATTTTTCAAGGGTATATGTGCATGAGAAAACCTTCCCACTTTTGAGAGGCTTTGGGACGAATGTATCCAGGAAGGACTCATAAGGAGTCTAAAGCCCGTAGGAAGGAAGGTAATGAGAACCTGGCCCTTGTTAGTCAGATGAATAAGGGAAAAGGAAAGGGTAAGGACAAGGAGTTAACCTCACATCCAAAAAAGAAGGACATGAGTAAAATCAAATGTTTTGTATGTCATAAGCTTGGACATTATGCATCTCAGTTTTCAGAGAGGAAGAAGGGCAGAGGGAAGTCACAGCAGCAAGAGTAGCTCAGCAAAAACTCAGATGAGCAAGTTTGTTGCAAAATTTGAGAAGGATTTTCCATCGGTTTCCTGCCTTTCTACCTTCATAGTTTCTAGGAGTGCATAGTACGTGGACAGCGATGCATCTTGCTTATGACATCAACACATGAGTTGTTTCCCAGTCTAATAGAGCAAGACTCACGAGTACATGTGGAGCTTAGTAATGATACCAAGTATGCAGTAAAAGGATTTGGGACAATTTTGTTTCAACTCGAGTCAGACAACTCGTTGGAAGTGAAGGACATGTTCTATGTTCTAGGGCTCAAGAAGAACCTGCTTTCAGTCTCAGTTATGGAAGATAGGGGTTTTGCTATGGAGTTCCAAAAAGGGAAAGAACTCATTAGGCCGGAAGGATCTAGCCCTAATATGGCTTAGGTAATTGGGGTTAGAGAGGGAAATTTGTACATGTTACAAGGTGAGCTTGTTTAAGCCTTGGTTCATAGTAGTGACAACTTGTGTGAGTTATGGCATAGGAGGATGGGGCACCTACATTACAGGGCATTGCCAATTCCGAGAGAGATTGTCATTGGTCTTTTATATTTTAGTATTGAGCAACAGAGGGTGTGCAAAGGGTGCACACTTGGCAAGCATGCCAAGGATGCTTTCTCAAGCAGCGAGTCTAAGTCCAAGGATATTTTGGATCTGATACACTCAAATGTATGTGGGTCGATGTCAGTAGCATCAGTACAGTGAGGCATGTACTACTTGTCTTTTATTGATGATTTCTCTAGGAAAACATGGATCTACCTCGTGAAGACCAAGGATGAGGTCTTCAGTCAGTTTCAGGAGTTCAAGATACTTGTGGAAAACTAGACAGGGAAGAAGATCAAGGTCCTGAGGTCAGACAATGGGGGTAAATATACCTCTAATTACTTCTAGGATTTCTGCAAGGAGGAGGGAATTAAGAGGGCACTGACAGTATCTTACAAGCTAGCAGAATGGGGTTGCAGAAAGGAAGAATCGGTCAATCATTGTGGTTGTTAAGGCCATGATCCACAATCAAGATTTGTTTATGGTCCTTTGGGCAGAGGCATGCAATACGACAGTCTACATCCAAAACATGAGTCCTCATAAAATATTGGAGGACAAGACACCAGAGGAAGCATTCATCGGTGTGAAGCCAGAGGTGAGCCACTTATGCATCTTTGGTTGTCCAACATATATACATGTACCAAAAGAGAAGAGGACCAAGATGAATCCCTCCAGCATAAAGGGTGTGTTTGTGGGATACAACGAGACTTCGTAGGCTTACAGGATTTTCATTCCAACATAGCGGAGGACTGTGGTGAGCCGAAATGTGAAGTTCGAGGAGGACCTTGCATCCAGGAAGTCGCATGAGACCCTACCAATGACATAGGACGAGTAAGAAGCTCTGAAGGTTGAGTCTTGATCATCAACAACTTCCAGTGCATGAAATCAACCTTCAAGTGAGGAGGAGAGATCATCCCCTTCTAGTTTTGTCAGGAGACCTCGATGGTTCATGCAGACATTGAGGAATGTTAAAGAGCATGTTGAGGCTCCTCGGAGTATAAGGAGACCAAGCCTCCCAAGAAGTTTCCAAACTATAAGGTACTATTGAATTGCATCATTGATTCCAAGGCTTTCAATTTTGAGGAAGCAGTAGACCAACAGGTTTAGAGGAATGCCATGGTGAAGGATGATATGTGGGACATAGTACCAAGACCAAAGGGAAGGGTCAATTTCAGGCGGCTCTTCAAGAAGTTCCTTCCTTGCTAAGAGGGAGTGTTGATGTTTGTAACATCAGACAGGAACTTGCGCACAAGTCTAGTGTTGAACGTGTGGAAGTCATCCAAAAATTACCTTTCTTATCTTTGTAATTCACTTTAATTAAAGATCATTATTAAAGTGAATGGAATTTTATATTGAGTTAATAAATGTTTAATAAAATGTAAAGTGAATCGGATTTTATATTGAGTTGATTAGAAGTCAAATCGATGCGCGGAGGGGGTCCCTTGTCCTACAAACAAGGGGATCTCATACACCAATTTGGTTTCTGGCTTGGTCGTGGCCTTAAAATTACATTATTATTATTATTAGATATAATCTCCACCGTCGATTGGGATTTAATATCAACCATCAATCTCATTGAGAGATTAGAGTTATGGAGACTTGGTCATCAACTCAAAGTTATAAAAGAAAGAGAAAGTGAAAGGAGTAGACACATAAAATAGTGCTAGAGTAACAAAAGTGAGACACAAAGAGACTAATAAAGGATTTTCACTCATTGTGCAAGTTCAAAGGAGGAAAGAGGAAACAATTTGCAGTAGAAGAGATCGACTCAGCAAGGTGTTGTTGCAGCAGAAGAAGATCAGAATGTTGCAAAAAACAAGTTGCAAGAGGGTTTTTCACCCAACCGTACAAGGCCAAGTTGCAAGGCCATTGCTGTAGTTTTCTAATCTTTTCTCAGTGGTCTATTTTCCCAATTCAGGAGCCCTTTAAAGCTTTGGGTAATTTTAATGAAAAGCTTATATTTGAAAGGCAGAAATTTCATGTGTGTTTCCATTGTTTAATTTCCAGTTTAATTACCAGTTAATTTCGAGTCAGTGTGTAATTATTCTATGGTCTGAATTTTCTGTTTAAAATTCAGCAATAAACTTTTTGCTTGAGATCATAAGAAAGTAATTTACCCAAGGTTGAAATTTTAATATTGATATCTGATATTTGCAATTCCATCAAGCCAAAATAATTATTGTCGGATTACAAGCCAAAAATGTCCATTTCCCGTCCCATTATTTTGAGTGGTCGGAAAAAGATCAATTTGTAGAACATTTAGACTATAGTATTTGAAGCATATTTAAAAGAAAATATAGTATACAATGCCATTCTTAGCAAAATGCAAGGCTGCATGATGTATTATCAATAGACATAGTTTCTAATTTGTGCACAGCTAATTATTATCAATAGACATAGTTTCTAACTTGTGCACAGCTATTGACTAAATTTACATAGTTTCTAATTTGTGCACAGCTAATGACTAAATTTGTTTTGTTGGTTATTAGTAACAATCACCAATAATCCCCACAAGAGCATATACCACCATCGAATTGATGAAAGCGGCTATTATCTCTCATGACAATAACTCGTCCAACTATCTTAGAGATGAACTTTGTGGCAGTATGGCAATCACCACACACTCGAAGATTTTTAATGATTCTAAGAGGTGTCCCACAAGGTGTGCTGATAAGCCCAAAAGCTATGGCAAGCTTCTCACTATGGTAGCAAAGCAATTCTTTCTTACGCTCCTCATCTATATCATGCAAAACAAAGTTTGTATCAGGTACATAACCAGCCGCCTTCATTTGTCTATTTAATTCCACTAACTTTTCATAGATCTCTTTTGTTTGCGGATGTGATTCATCTCTCGCAGCAAAGGAATGCAGCTTGTTTTTCACTTCAATCCAGCTCTGTCCTATCTTCTTTTTCAATCCTCTAGATTCCATCATGTTTCTCACCTTTTCTACACAATCCCATTGATCAAGTGATGCATATATGTTGGAAAGCAACACATATGCTGCATCATCTTCTGGTTCCAACCTAATGATACACTCTGCTGCATGCTTTCCCAGCTCCAAGTTCCCATAGATTCTGCAGGCACCAAGCAATGTCCGCCATATCAAAGCACTAGGTTCAAATGGCATGCCTTTAATAACTTTCATTGCCTCATCTAAGTGTCCTGCACGACCAAGAAGGTCAACAATACAGGCATAATGTTCTGCTCTTGGGAGGACACCATAATCTCCAATCATTGAATCAAACAAGTGATGGGCTTCCGCAAGTAGGCCCACATGGCTGCAAGAAGAAAGAACACCAACAAAGGTGGTATGATTTGGTTTAATTCCTGCCCATTGCATTTCTTCAAAGAGTCGGAGAGCAATGTAACCTTTTCCATGCTGTGCATACCCAGCAATTATTGCATTCCATGAAACCACATCTCGTTTGGGTATTTTTTCAAAAACCAATTCTGCATCCTCTATGCTCCCGCACTTGGTATACATTGTAACAAGAGCATTAGCAACAGAAACATCTGTGTCAAATCCTGTTTTGATCATGTGTGCATGGAACATTTTGCCCTTTTCTAGGGTAGCTAATGTGGCACATGCACTAAGAATACTGGAAAAGGCAAACTGATTTGGCTTAACTTGTGTTTGTAGCATTTCAGAAAAAAGGTTGAGAGACTCTTTGCCATGCCCACTCTGAGCATATCCAGAAATCAGTGCAATCCATGAAATAATGTCCTGTTTAGGCATTTTCTCAAAGACTTTGTGAGCATCTTCTATTCTTCCGCATTTAGCATAAAGAGTAACCAGAGTATTCCCAATTGAGAGGTCTGATTCAAACTTCCTTTTCAAAATACAAGCATGGATTCCCTTGCCATGTTCCAGAGCTCCAAGGGATGCACATGCACTTAGCACACTAGCAAAGGTAAATTGATCAGGCTCTATGTGAGCCCTTGTCATCTTACAAAAGAGTTCAAGGGCTTCATCATAATGCTCATTTTTTGCATATCCTGCAATCATTGCTGTCCATAAAACAACATCTTTCTCGAGCATGTTATGAAACACTTGAAATGCATCCTCTAACATCCCACATTGAGCATACATGGTGACTAGGGCACTAGCCAGACAGATATCTGGCTCGATTATAACTTTAATAATGTGGGTATGAAGCTGCATACCTAATTTGACATCAACAAGGTCACAACATGCCTTAAGCACAGTCACAATAATTGACTGGTTTGCAGTCAATCCTGCTCGCTGCATTTCACAAAAGTGTGAAAGAGCCTTCTCACCACAATTGTTGTGGGCATATCCTGAAATAACTGCAGACCATGAGCCCATGTCTCGTTTGGTCATTAGGCAGAAGAGTTTGCTCACATCATCTGTACTACCACATCTGCCATACATGTTAAGGAGGCAATTTCCCATTGAAACATCCAACCCATATCCAGTTTTAATGATATGGGTATGGATCTCCTTACCATATCCTAAAGTTTCCAAACTAGCACATGCCTGGAGAATACTTGCAAAGATGAATTGATCTGATTTCATACCTGCTCGTTGCATATCGCAGAAGAGGTCCAGTGCCTCCTCTCCAAAATCAGCCTGAGCATATCCTGTAAGCATTGCACTCCATAAGATCAAGTCATGTTTGATTGCTCTTTTGAACACTTTGTGTGCATACTCTATGCTACTGCACTTAGCATACATGGTAACAAGGGCACTAGCTGCAGAGATATTTGAGTCAAATCCAGTTTTGATCACATGGACGTGAAGCTCTTTGCCCTGTTCCAGAACACCAAGGTTTGCACAAGCCCGAAGAACACTGACAAACGTAAATATGTCCAATCTGAGGCTTAGCTGACGCATTTCAGAAAAGAGTTTGAGGGCTTGCAGATCAAGTTCATTCTGCACACATGCTGCAATCATCGAATTCCATAATGCCGAGCTTACTATGGACATTTCATCAAAAACTTTGCATGCATGATCTACAATCCTGGATTTTGCATACATTGTAACAAGAGCACAACCCACAGTAACGTCTGACTGAAATCCAGTTTTAGCAATGTGAGCATGCAAAATGTGAGTATGCAACTTCCTCCCCTGATCGACAACTCCAAGACTCGCACAAACTCCTAGAATGCTAGCAAGCGTAAACTCCCCAGGCTTGACCCCTGTTCGATGCATTAGGCCAAAAAGATCCATTGCCTCTTCATAATATCCATTCTTACTATACCCTGCAATCATTATATTCCATGACACTAAATTCCGTTCAAGCATTTTCTCAAACACTTGGCGTGCATCCTCCATACTTCCACATTTTGCATACATGTTGATAAGGTGATTGCTCAGAATGATACCTGGCTCGAACCCATTATCAATCATGTGTTGATAGACTCTCCTACCATCTGCCAGAGACCTATTGTCAATGCATTTTAATACAAGACGAGTATAGCTATCGGTGTCCACTTGAATTTTGAATGGTTTCATCAATTGGTTATCCATTGTCAATGCATTCAAGTCCTGATTGTTCCTGTACCGACTCTCGTTACCCTTCTGTTGGGGTATTTTACACACAGCATCGGTTATGGATGGCCTGGGAGTGGAACCCATCATTTGCATACAAAGAGACTGCATCTTATATGAGAAATAGGGACTGTTCCACTTCAAAAATCAATGGCTGGTGAAGAAAACTTGCCTGTTTAGCTCACAAGTTTAAACAAATAGAGTTGTAATCGATATACACAATTTAGTAAATCAACCCATTTGAAGCATTTCATACCATAATTAGCCAAATGGGTGGAATTAACCAATGTCCCCATGAGGAATCTCAATCGGAGCATTGGCAGAAAACCACGAACATAATTTGGATCATCCACATTGAATCCGCTTTATTTATTTATATATATATACATTATGCCATATTTCATGTAATGTATTTCTGAGTATACGTGTTTTCAGAAGGATAACCTTCATTCGGCTCATTCCACCATCCCACTGTTTATTGATGTTTTCCCAAAAAATGAGGAATCACTTATCGGCTAAGCCCACTGGCCCAGCGAAATTGGCCGACAAAGATTAGGCAGGGCAGACGCTTGATTGGGTTGGAAGGAGAATCACCTCTCATTTTTTTATCTTTTTGAGTAATTTATTACATTTGAAAGACCTTATAGATGATGCTTCCACTACAAGAGGGAATCACACAACGCTAAAGTATCCTAATAACTAATAGCCTCGACAAAGGGTTAGGGGAGGGACGATGGGTTACTTAAGCCCATAGTTTTGGAAGCTAGCAACCTTCAATTGCAAGTTAGCAACGTGTACTTTTTTCTACATTGTGCTTTCTCTTTATGCTCTATATGATCATTCAAAAGTTGGCAAACTATGAAGGGACACCATGATTATTTGGCTATTGGTAGTGACCATGAGCACAAACCCATTATCATGGAGTTCTGTGAAGCCCAGCCTACCCATGAGGAAATGATTAATACATTTATAAAAACCATAGCTAAGGTTGTGGAAAGTTGTAAAGAATCTTGATTATTTAAATTTTGCATGAGGGTTTAAATTTCTTTTACTTGAATTTAGTTTTTAAGCTCATGAAATGAGGGTTTAATGTCTTGTGATGAAGAGGAAGTGAAAAAGAGGATCCATGCTTTGTCTACAACAATATATACTATGTTTTAAGCATAGATATTGGAGGAACTTTCATAAAAAATGAAGGGTATGCTATGCCATTTTAACCAAAATTTTGAGGGTTATAAGTATTTTATTGCTTTACTCTATGCTTTAGATTTGTGAACAAATGTATCACTGATCTACAAATGAGGGTCTTATAGCCCACTCACTCCATCAACATGGATCCTATGCGAAAGTATGTTTCTGATCTCTCTTTCAGACTCTCGCAGAGAGCTTTGTCTGCAAAAACGCCACTAGCTCTCTATCATCTGTCATCTACAAGGATCTTTGTACTTCTGCTACTATAAGGATCTTTGCACACATTAAACAACTAACAACACATTAGCATTCAAGCCAATAAAGATCAAGACTCGATGAATACTCTGTCACTAAGGAGTTTGTATAGCCTATTGCCCAATATGCCACTCATGGTTGAGCTTTATCTTTTGTGCTCAATCCAATCTGAGTGCAACTAAACTCTATATTTTGAGTGATTGGTTGGCTCCCTAATTCCTCCATTCACAAGCATGCCATCAAATTTGCCAAGAGTTGGATGGACAACCATATGGGTTAGTTTATTTATGAGAAGAACAATATAATCTTCATAGACAATATCTAGTGATATATCTTCTTATCCATACCTTGATGGAGATGAAGTTGCAGCAGTGCAACTGCAATATCTCCTTCAAAATTGCTCCAAATTTCTTTTGTCTTATCCTTGAGAAAGTCTTCTTCCAAAATTACAAACATACACTTCTTCTCAACACCATTGTTTATTTCACCATTCTTCTTTGGAAATTTTCTTTGAAGGTTTCTTTGGTTGAGTTATGTCAATAATTATCTTGACTAGAGGTGATTGATGTGGTTGTAATGGCCTCATATAATTGATGAAAGGTATTTGTTGGACATTCTCCTTTGATTCAAGATGGTTGTTGTCATGTGTCATGATTCTTCCAAGTCTTGCTACTACAAGCTACAATAGAGGACTGATCAAAGTCAACCAAATTGTAGAAAAGGTATATGACATAGACCACCAAATTATGTATATAAGGACAATAAATATAACCCTGAAACTTCAGTGTACAAATGTATGATCATCATAAAAAAATGTTCATCCCACTATTCCTAGATTGTTTGTTGTGCAGGCTAGAGAATTCTTAGAGAACTCAAACTATGAACATCTCAATCTCTAAAGTGATTCTTTCCTAGCTACAACACAGGGTTGGATCTTTTCTACTATGTTGGTAAAATAAATTACTACAATTGAGAGATATACTCTCATAATTTCCATTGCTACATATATTGTACTCATTTGTAATAATCATTCCATCATCAATTAAATGAAAATCCTAGCATACTTCATACTAGCGAACAACCCAATGCATCCAGGGAATCACCCAACAACCAAGAAATTCATCCAAAAGAACAATTGTCGACCTAAACATGTAATGAATCGACCTTGCAATTAATTATTTAACCTAGCACATAAAAATTTGACCCAGCACATACCAAATTTGATCCAACAATTAATTATTCGAGTGACAATCCATGGAGGAAAGAATTCACCCTAGCAAATTGAATTGAATTAGGGAAGTATGAATTCAAAGTCCAACAAGTGAAAATTTTGCCCAACAATCAAATAAAATTCCCAGGGAGAAAGAAATCGAACAAGGGGGATGTTAATTCAACCCAAGCAAAGAGAAGACAGACTCATGGAGAGAGAATGTCCTCCGGGTGAGAGAAATACACTAATAACTTTATGAAAAGATGGATTTAGAAACTTCTTGAATATTTACAATAGATGATTTTTAACAACCATCAATCTCAGACTTTGAAAGGAATTGGATGGTGGACATGTTGGAATTGTTGGGGTTCTTCATTTTCACACAAAGAATGATCTCTCACACCATAACATAACCAGGAAGTAATTCGATTTAACTTGAAGAAAAATAGCATCAAACACTAATTCATACAACAATTTAAACACACCACAAGACAAATGGTTTACCCTAAAAGCCCAAATGGGAAAAACAGCTTTGGATGGGGGTTCAGTTCTTCATTCTAGCAATCTCTAGTTACGTTGCTTTCATAGTTCTCTACCCTCTTCCCCTCTTAGCCAAAAATAGCCTTTGAGAATGAGAGTGGAGGGAGAAATAGGAAGAGCTGGGGATAAAGGTGTTAGCACCGTCATTTTTTCAGTTAGGGTCAGTCTTAGTCGAGTCATGGTCCATGTGTCAAAACATGTGAGGTCAGGTACCGAACAACAAATGGGTCAAAGTCAGTAAGTGGTTGGTTTGGCCCTTGGAGTCGGGAAGGGATGTCAGAATCAAACATGTGTAAATGATAAAGTTTTTTTCCCAAAAGGTCGGGTCCTGTCATAAGAGGAAGTGTTATATGCCAAAGGTCGAGGCAAGTTGTTAAGATAGAAGTCACGTCGACAGATGCAACGACCATCATCAACTCATTATGAAGTCAAAAAGGATAAGAAATCACAACGCTCATATCACGTATACTCTGCAACTCTTATCAGTTGTACTTTACACACTCTGAAGTGTACCCGTCGTGTGGATGTGCTGCGCAAATCTTCGGCCTGCTTCAAAACTTCTAGTCACCATGGATTCAGTGTGCCCTGTCATGATTCCACCTCTCGCCCACCAGTTATAAATGCAAGTTGCTCTGCATGTATTCTATTCACCAGCCAAGTTTATGCACTGTCTGTAATTTTTCCCGTGAGCCTTGAGTTTCTCACTACGGGAAAGTCGATTGCCATGAGTTGTGTCACAAACCCGAGTCAATCAATATTACCACTTTGGGTTCATGCTAAAGCTACCGCGTGCGCAGAACAACATGCATTACACCATGGCGACATCCCAGAACACAAGGAAAGGGGCACGGAGTGGCAGAACTGTGGGGCTCGAATCTCAAAACTTGACATTGGTAAATGAGGATCCGGATGTCAGAGCATCTTTTGAACATGTCGGATGCATGATTTATTGGAAGAAAATCCAAGGATTCAACGTGAAACTAGCGGAACAATTCGCACTCAGATTCAACAGGTTCCGCGGGGTAATTGCAGGAATCACATTACAGGTAACGGAGGAAACTTTGTCAGCTACAACAGAGGTCCCTTCGCGCGGTGAAAGGTGGTCTAAAGGCATGCTTTGGACATGCTATGCTACGAGGAATTCATCAAGCCAGACTATTTAAGCGGGAAAGCCGAAGTGGGTGTTCCAAGCCGATATCTACAGGAGCCTTTTCGGAAGCTCTTGAGGNGCGGAACAATTCGCACTCAGATTCAACAGGTTCCGCGGGGTAATTGCAGGAATCACATTACAGGTAACGGAGGAAACTCTGTCAGCTACAACAGAGGTCCCTTCGCGCGGTGAAAGGTGGTCTAAAGGCATGCTTTGGACATGCTATGCTACGAGGAATTCATCAAGCCAGACTATTTAAGCGGGAAAGCCGAAGTGGGTGTTCCAAGCCGATATCTACAGGAGCCTTTTCGGAAGCTCTTGAGGATGATTAGAAAGTATTTCACCTGTGAAAGACGGTCTGACAAAATACACCCACATCACATCAGATTGTTGATGCATTTCACAGGAAGGAGACCATTGAACCTGCCTTTCTTCTTGCACCAGAGCCTCCGAAAAATGGCAAACAATGTCCAAGCTTAAGCAAACTAGTCAAAGAAGAACCTATCTCATGTCTACAAGATACGAGATATAATAAATACGCAGAACAAAAATAAAATGCTAGAAATGGTAGAATAACAGTAATATAACTAGCATAATCTCCACAATAACACAGAAATAATATGAGAACAACAACTGAAATATCACTTTGATTCAGAAAGCAATGTTCACAGGTCTCTTCGAGGGGGCAACCTCCAGTCGAGCAGTGCTCTGTTACAATAATCTCCAAGCTAGGGTTTTCATACCCTCGACCCTTATTTATACTAAATATGTCTATTAAGAGAAGCATCTAGAGGAAGATCCTTCTAGAAGCGGAAGCTTCTATTAGGTCTTCTTACATCCGCCTTATTCTATTTGATTGAAAGGCCTTATTAATATTGAACTTTATTACATCCGAATACATTGATCTACCTATGTGCGGGTTAGGACCTTAACATGTCCCCCCCCTTAAAAACAACCTTGTCCTCAAGGCTTGAGATGTGGAAACTGCTGCAGAATGGTAGTTGGTTCCCAAGTGGCATCTGCTGGAGTCATATCTTTCCATTGTACGAGCACTTCCTTGATGGTTCTTTGACGCAGGCGACGCTCACGCTGGTCCAAAACTGCTTCTGGTTGTAACCAAATGGATCCTTCTTCAACTAACTCTGGAAGGTTGGTTTGAATTTTGCACTTGGTTCCAATCACCTTCTTCAAGCATGAAACATGAAAAACGGGATGTAGCTTCGACTGACTGGGCAGAGCTAACTGATATGCGACTTGTCCCACATGCTTGAGAACTGTGTAAGGGCCATAAAATTTGGGTGCTAGCTTCTGACAATGCTCGGCCTTGAGGGAAGTTTTCTTATATGGTTGCAGTCTCAGAAACACCTGATCCCCTTCTGCAAATTGACGTTCGAAGTGACCTTGATCTGCTTGTTGCTTCATTCGATTCTGTACCATGACCAAGTTCTCTTTAAGGGTACGAAGGATATCCTCTTGGAATGTAAGTGTTTGGTCAACCGCCTGGACCTTCGAGGTACCCAGTAAGTATGAGAGAACTGAAGGTGGCTTCTGTCCATATACCGCTTCAAAAGGATTCATGCGAGTGGCTGTATGGTATGTAGTGTTGTACCACCATTCAGCTAGGGGTAACCATTGAGCCCACTGGTGTTGTTTTTCAGAGGCAAAGCACCTCAGATATGTTTCCAAACATTTGTTGACAACTTCCGTTTGACCATCCGTCTGGGGATGATAAGCTGAGATGAGATGCAACTGTGTGCCTTGTAGCTTAAACAGTTCTTGCCAAAAATTGCTTGTGAAAGTTGGGTCACGATCATAAACAATAGAGTGTGGCATGCCATGAAGCTTGAAGACCTAGTCCATGAAGATTTGAGCCACCGTGGATGCATTAAATGGGTGGTGAAGAGCGCAAAAATGAGCATACTTGGAAAGGTGATCCACCACCACCATTATGACTGATTTATTCCCCGATTTGGGTAAGCCTGTAATAAAGTCCATAGAGATATCCTTCCAAATAGCAGGGGGAATTGGAAGCGGTTGGAGGGTGCTCGGAGATTTGACTGTTTCTCCCTTGTTGCGTTGACACACCTCACATTCAGCGACAAACTTATGGATGTCATGTTTCATACCATCCCAGAAAAAAGAACGTTTGATCCAGTCATATGTTTTGGTGAACCCTGAGTGCCCCGCTGTGGGTGTAGCATGAAGCTCAGAAAGTACCGTGGATTTGATCTTGGATTGTTTACTTAAATACAAGCGGCCTTTGTATCGAAGCTCATCTTGGAGCCAAGAGTACCCTGGGGAAGTCGGAGCCTTGTTCTGCAGTTGCTAGATCAGATGCGAACTTTTGGGATCTTGAAGCCATTCCTGGTGCATAGCTTGGAGCCAATCAGGTACAATGAAGGAAAGAGAAAAAAGGGATCCTTCGTCTTCATATTTCCGGGACAGTGCATCCTCCATGACATTGTCTTTGCCCTTCTTGTAAATGATCTCATAATCATATCCAAAGAGCTTAGTCACCCATTTTTGTTGCTCTTGGGAGGAAATGCGTTGTTCCAGAAAGTACTTGAGGCTTTGATGGTCGGTCTTAATTTGGAAGCGTTGCCCCAAGAGATAAGGATGCCACAACTCAATGGCATGCAGAATCGCCAACATTTCTTTTTCATAAATGGGTTTGCTCAGATTCCTTTCAGACAGTTGCTTGCTGGTGAAGGCCAAAGGTCGACCCTCTTGCATAAGGACAATGTCGATTCCTTTCCCTGAGGCGTCACATTCCAACACAAAGGTCTTTGTGAAATCGGGAAGGGCCAGAACTAGAGTGGTGCACATGGTCGTCTTCAAGGTTTGAAAAGCTTGAGAAGCTGCTGGAGTCCAAGTGAAAAAGTTCTTTTTTAGGAGAGCCATGACAGGTGCTGCAATCTTTCCATAGTTCTTAACAAACTTGCGATAATACCCTGTTAGGCCCAAAAATCCACGCAAGCTTTTGAGAGTCTTTGGGTGCAGCCAATTTTTCATAACTTCAATCTTTTTCAGGTCCACCCTGACGCCATCCTTTCCCACCAGATGACCCAAGTATTCTACTTATGAGGCACCAAAAGCACATTTGGACTGTTTCAGGAAAAGTTGGTGCTGAGAGAGTAGGCGGAGAACTTGATCCACATGAGTAAGATGGTCTGACCAGGTTTTGCTATAGATGAGGATATCATCAAAGAAAACTAAGACAAAATGACAGAGAAAAGGGCGGAAGACATGGTTCATGAGGCTCTGGAAGGTGGAGGGGGCGTTACACAAGCCAAAGGGCATGAAAAAAAACTCATAGTGGCCCTCATGAGTGCGAAAGGCGGTCTTGGGGATGTCGGCCTCTTTCATACGTATCTAGTGATAGCCCGAGTGAAGATCAAGTTTGGTAAAGAATTGGGCGCCACTCAATTCATCCAGGAGGTCATCAATGATAGGAATGGGAAATTTGTCTTTGATGGTCAGTTTGTTGAGAGCACGGAAGTCAGGACACATTCTCCAAGAACCTTCTTGCTTCAGTACCATGATGACCGGAGATGAGTAAGGGCTCGTACTAAGACGGATGACACCTACAGTAAGGAGTTCCTGCACCATTTTCTCAATTTCATTTTTTTTTGCAAAGGGGTGGCGATATGGACGTATATTGGGGGGAAGGCTTCCTGGGACAAGGGGAATGGAATGATCATGAACACCACGGGAAGGAGGGAGTCCTTGGGGAGTGGAAAATACCGTTTGATGTTTAGAAAGGAGGGCTTGGAGGTCTTGGGGCACTGAGGGTGTCTGTGTGGATTGTATGGCATGGAGTTGGGCAATGACACCAGAATGACCTTTTTTGAGCAATTTTTCCATGCGATGAGAAATGATGACCTCAGGTGAACCAACAGTGATGCCTTGGAATTTATATTGGTGGCCTCCTTGGTCGAATTGCATGGTTAAGTTCTGAAAATCCATGAGAATGGGACCCAAAGTCCTTAGCCAGTCTACACCCAACACAATGTCGCAACCGCCCATGTCAATAGCAAACATATGGCATTTTAGGTGGTAGTCACTGATTTGGAGACACACATTTTCACAGCGCCCACCACATTTCATAGAACCACCATTGGCAATCATGATTTGGAAATTGTTGACAGCATGGATGTAGCAATGGGTTTCTTGGGCAATGCAGCGATGAATAAAATTGTGGGTGCTGCCACTATCAACCAGAATGATGACCTTTCGGTGCTTGATGTAACAGATTAACTTGAGGGTTTGGGGGGCAGAGAAGTCGGTGAGAGCATTGAGGGAAATGATCGGTTCCACTTTGGGAGGGTTGGAGGTAGGGTTTATGTCAGTGATTTCTGGTGACTTGGGCACAAGGGGAGTGTCAACATCCTCTTCCGGAATATCCTCAAAGATGGCCATAAAAAGATTTTGTTCCTTACATTTGTGGCCCAGGAAATTTTTTTCATCACAATTATAACAGAGGCCTTTGAGTTGGAGTTCAACCATTTCATCCCTGGTCAATTTTTGGATCTTTAATGGGGCGGAGGGAGTAGTGGGGTTTACTGGTTTAGAGCGAGGGATAAAGGAAGGCTTACGGTTTTGAGAGGAAACAATTTGTTGTGTTTCTTTATCTTTTTTAGTAGCCTCCACCCAAGTCGTAGGTCGAGCCATGAGGACATGGGCCCGAATCTCCTCCTTAAGGCCACTGATAAAAACACTCTCGAAAGAAATCATTAGTCATGCTCTCTGTTCGAAAAGCCAGGCGCTCAAATGCAGCTATGAAGTCTTCTACTGTTCCTAATTGCTTCAATTTTTTCAAACGGCCCAAATGGTTGGTGTCAGTGTCAAAGCGTTCATAAAGCTCAGTCACAAATTGGGTCCAAGCAATATACCCTTGACGGGAAGTTTTTCTCCATTTCCACCATTGTCAGCGTTCTTGATCTAGATGGAGAACACCATATCGGAGTTTGGCCAAGTCATCTGTAATATTGTAGAGAGAGAAATAATGTTCCATTTGGGTGACCCAACCAGTGGGGTCCGAGCCATGAAATTTGGTTACATCCACCCACGGAAGGCGTATGTCCCATTGAAAGTGATGGGGCTGAAAGGTATGGGACTGGGAAGAAGTTTCACCTTCAGTCTTTGTATGTGCGTCAGGAAAAAGGTCATCGGTAGGGATCTTGAGTTTGGTGCAGAGTGATGCAAAGACAGATTCAAGCTGGGTGGTCAGTTCGTGTTTGACTTCCGCCATTACGGACTGCATGGATGCATTTATGGTGGTATTGATGGATGTATCATGGGAGGAAATAGTAGCACTGAGTTGTTTCACTTCTTGTTGGGTCTCGAGGAAACTAGATTGCAAGGTGTTGAAGCGAGACTCCAATTCTTGGCTACGGGTATGGGCCATGAGGATGGGTGAACTGAAAAGGGAGCGGGCGGGGTCAAAAATTTTTGTAGAAAAATGATATGGATGAATGTGATAAGGGAGAAGAGATGAATCTAATGGAATAGGTCTCAAATAATGGTGAAACAATTTCCAGACTTTGGTCCGAAGAATGCTGCAGTGCTGAAATCCCTAAATTCTTAACCAAAAAGAAATGTGTATTTACTTAGCAACCCGAACACAGATGCATGGCAATAGATCTCGCCGATTCAATTTGTTTATGTTTATGTTTATGTTCCCCAAGGGTTAGGTATTCAAGGGTTCTACAGACAAGGGTTTGCCCTGTGCTATAGCTCTCTGATATACGTGCGGGGTCCAACAGTAGTACTTGGCACAATATCTCAGGGCACTAACTAAGGAGGATAGACCATACCCTTAGTCGTACTACCCGACTACCCAGGTATTAGAGAGTATCTTCCCGAGTGTTGTTCTTAGTGACACTATAGCAGTCCGGCGGCCGATAGGTTTATCTAAAGAGGGCTTTAGGAAATCTAGGCCAATCCGTACACAGGTGTTGTCTGATGCGCTACCACTCGAAAGGGTACCAACAAGGGTTACAAGGGTGGCCAACAGATGTGCGCTTAAGAACCACTTGTATTTCCTGCGTGTATGAATCCCTCAACCGCAGTTTTATGTGTGTAACGACAGATCTCTGTGGCTTAAAGATGTCGGAATACGTCTCTACCCTGGAAAAAAAAATACCCACAATTTCTGCCAAGGAAAGTGCTCTGATACCACTTGCAAGATACCAGATATCATAAATACGCAGAATAGAAATAAAATGCTAGAAATGGAAGAATAACAGTAATATAACCAGCATAATCTCCACAATAACACAAAAATAATATGAGAACAACAACTGAAATAACACTTTGATTCAGAAAGCAATGTTCACAGGCCTCTTCGAGGGGGCAACCTCCAGTCGAGCAGCGCTCTGTTACAATAATCTCCAAGCTAGGGTTTTCATACCCTTGACCCTTATTTATACTAAATATGTCTATTAAGAGAAGCATCTAGAGGAAGATCCTTCTAGAAGCAGAAGCTTCTATTAGGTCTTCTTACATCCGCCTTATTCTATTTTATTGAAAGGCCTTATTAATATTGACCTTTATTACATCTGAATACATTGATCTCCCTATGTGCTGGTTAGGACCTTAACAATGTCTCACTAATCAAATTGTTGATAGTTGAGGAGTTGAGGCGATTGGGAAAAATTTTGGATTCGTTTCTACTCACAACCGACATCCCCAGGGACCCTAAAGGAGATCCCCCTCTACCCACGGGAAAAGCAACATCTCACCATGCGGAGGCAGAAATAGAAAGGGTTGTGGAGGAAGGAAAGACATTGGAAGCCCTATCCCCCCAACAACCGATACCCCGGAAGAGGGGCAGGCCAAGGAAGAACAAAGAGTTCGGGGAGGTCCAAGCCTTGAGCGAGCCGTGTGCAAAGTCAACCGCTGAAGAGTTACTCATGCATGCCATTTGGCTGGAACCTGTTGAAGATCCAATTCGAGAAACTTGTGGTAGACGGATAAGGCTAGACACTAAAGGCACGGATATTCATTAATCGTTGCAGCAACTAAAGCAAGCGCAACTCGATATTGCTGAGTTGTATCAAGAGAACAGGGAGTTGAGACAACAATTAGTGGAAAGGACCCTCGAGGCATCGACATCATAGGGCCGAGAGGGAAATGCGACATGGCTCAAGAGGCAACTCAGGGAAGTGCAAGGCACAATCATCCAGCTGCGCGAAGCACAGAGGGTGTCAGAAGAGAGAATTGCAAAGCACTTTAAGGAATGTGGACCGGCCATGGAAAACGTCCACACGGCTCTAGCTAGTGCACAAAAGAGGCTGAAAGGGAACACGTTTTTTCAAAGACAAGTAAAGAATCCGAGAAGGCGCCACTGGTCTCTTAGGAGAACGCTTCGGATATCAAAATTGCAGACAAGTCCAGAGGCATAATTGGTCGACTTCATTTTTGTCTTCTCAAACGTGGCACGGATTTTTCTCCCCGTGTCTTGTTTCCTGTCAGGAAGTAGGGACTCTGACAAGTACCCGCGCGACAAACATACGACGTGCAATGCTGTAAAACCCACCTATTACAAAGGACAAGTGTAGTTTGGACAAATGACATTTTAAATAATTGCGTTGTCATCTTGGAATAACTTGTGGCAATCTGCGGTTACCTGCCACATGCACGCTCCAACAAATGATCGCGTGGCTGCAATCAAGGTTGTTACACTGGGTGGCATGAGTCTGACAAAGCGCTTAATCGTCTAGATATCCTGTCAAAGGAAATCATCAACACATCACTCCTTAATGATGAAAGTTGGTTGATGATCGAACTGTCATGGCAAAGACGTCAGTTACTGTACGATTGGGTACAGTCAGTTTCTATTTTAATAAAGTGACATACGAAGGATCATCTAACAGAGAATAGTCAGAGCCTAATTTCTAGGGATAGTAGTTGGGGGGCACGACAACCCAAGCGACGTGCCCTTGTCTATATATTTCATCTTTTCAATGTAAGTCAGGTTGGTCGGAAAAAATAGTGTAGACAATGACTATTGAATGTAGCTTTCGAACTCGATTGAAGTTTAATGCAAAGGTACTGAAATTTTGACGAAATGATTCTAATGGTAGTGGTTTGATGTATTGTAACCTCTCTTTATGTACATGTTTCTTGTGTTCTTTATATTCATGTCTATATTTTGTCTAAATAGGAATGTTATTCAAGTCTAGAATTCACCGCGCGGTGCTCTAGATTTCACCATTTAGACGACTCTGTTTTCTTCTAAGTGAACTCAAAATTCATCTCCAGTGGTGCTCTGGGTTGCTTCATGTGTTTTTTCTCTCGCCACACACACAATGACTCCAAACTGAAAGATCGTTTCCTACTTAGCCTTTATCCTCTCAAGTCTTAGTTACCATGTCATTTGTTTCTCTCGTTTTCTGAAAATTGACTCCATAGCCCATGGTCTTGTTTTCTCTTTCCAATAGAACTAGAAATATTGTACGAAATTGTTAAATCTAGCCGACAGTTCAAAGCCATAACATGTACAGAGACGAAGTCTTAGAGAGAGCCATCTTTAGGTCGAAAAGGCTAGTTTTCGGCCTTAAAGTTGGTTTGTAGGTTGCCTCTATCATTCGTTTTCTCAGTCAAACAAGTTTACAGAGCGCTAACAAAAGGGAAGGCTAACAACCATGACCCTTCATTTCCCCTTCCTCAAACTTCTCTCATGTTTTCTTTTCTTTTCTTTTCATTTAATTCGTTTTTTCCTCTCACATTTGTCTCATTCAATTTTATATTTACATTTCTTTACATAGTTTGATTAACCCTTATAAATTTCTAGATTAATCTTGCAGGTACTGAGTCTTACATCCATTCGTTGATTTAGATCCATTTCGGATCACACCTCCCCATTCAGAGGCGTTTTGGTCTCTAAAATCTCAAAGGAAACCAATCTGGATCAATGTGCCTTCTATCTATTTCTCTGGAATGTTGCTCTTACTCTCACTCTTGGCAATAGTTATGACTCTAGCTTTGGCTCTAGCTATTGGATCTAGTCCTGGCTATGGCTCTAGTTATGATTTTGGCTTTCTTGTTCTCATTGTGTGATCCAGGTGGAAATCAATGGTCATCCACCTCTTCCACCGAATCAAAATTTTCGAGCCCATGGTTTTGATAAACCATGGTATACACCCATGGTATTTGAAGGGTGAAAGAAATAAAATAAATAACAATAATAATATGGTAAAAATATGTTTTCACGGTTATTAATTAAGTTTTTACCATTGGTGGTATGAGCCCATGGTTTTTGTAACCCATGGTATTGTAAAATAGGGTAAAGAAAATAAAAACATATAGTAATATTAAAATAAGTGAAATGATATCACTTTTGAGGGAAAGGGAATCCATAAGTATTATATATACAAGCCCCCCCTCCCCCATTTGTAAAAGGATATATTATTATTCCTTCATGATGTAGTCAACAAGGTCACCCTTTTGACATTTTGTAAATTTTTTTTGCAAATGAGTGTAGCCAACATCTCCTTCTCTTCAAAGATAAGCCACCACCATTCTTGCCAGTTTGTATTCTGCAGTACTCTATTATTTCATTCATTAATAGAAGTTGAGTTTCACTATATTTATGTGTTTTCTGCTATATTTTTGTTTGTATCTCATTTCGCTCTCAATATAATCTGGATCAATGGTATCATAGCAGTCTACTCCTTGTCATTTCTTAGTGCAGATCCCCCAACGAGGTCAAGGTATAGAGAGTTGGGTCTCAAGCTAATTCGCTTGGGGACTACGACTCTTTCCAACCCAAGTAACCTCCCATGGAGGAAGAAAAGAGAGATGACGAAGCAGGAGATCCTTTCAAATTTTTGCTCGAGGAAGCCCTCGTGCAACAATGGAACGAGATGATGGAAAATTTTGCTCAAATCCTTCGAGGACTATTGATGGCGGCCAAGGCATATTTGACAAGTAGCCATTTCGGAGGTGTGACGCCCTTCAAGGTGCAATTTAATTTTGATATCCCCTTATTTGAAGGATAGATAGATGCAGATGCTCTATATAAATGGTTGAATTTTCTAGAATTTTATTACTTTGTCCAAAAAAATTCTGACAATGAAAATATCACCTTCACACTCCTTAATCCATTCTCCACGTCAAAGCTTGGTGGGAAGGTTACTGGGAGAGGCACATTGTCGATGAATCTATGCCATTCGAGAGAGAACCCACTTGGGAGGCCTTTATGGATGCCCTCAAGGAGGAGTTCTACCCTATTGGAAGCTATGATGACCAGTATATGAGACGAACAACTTTACGTTGGGAGAGAGACCAGACAGTGCCAGAGTATACCAACATATTCCATACCCTACGCTCAAAGCTGGGTATTCAATATTTTGAGAGACACATGGTTATGAAGTACCGCAGTGGCCTACATAGGTACATCCAAACAAAGATGGATTTCTTGGACATCTCATCACTAGGAATTGTTTATCGATATGTTGTCAAAATCAAGCATAAATGTAAGAAGTGAAATAAGCAGGAATTCATGTTTGCAAATATGCCACAACAAAAGCATTGTAAAGATGGTCCTAACTCACAGAACAAAGGACATAGCAAGGAGAGTGAATCTCATGAAAACCAGTCCAAGCCGTCGACAAAGAACAGTGATGGAAAGTCAAAAAGGCATAGAGAAAAGTGGTGTGAGTTCCACAAAATCCTCTGGCACAACACTGATGAATGCGCTCAAAACAATCATTATTGATCAGGCTCAAAGAAAAAGAATCAAACCCTCATTCAAACTCTTATTCAAAGAACAATAAATGGAAATGGATCATCGATGCAGAACCCACTGCTACCATTGTGACCACAAAATCCCAACTAGAAGAACCAGAGGGGTCTGAGGAGGGCGAGTGCCTCTTCCTTTAACAGGTGTGGGTAAAGGGGACCCCACTACATTTCAGTATTGACATCAAGAATCAGAAGAACATGATCTCAATTGAGGTCGTCAAAAGAATGAAGTTGTTGGCAATGCCACACCCCCAACCATACACCATCATATGGTTGAGCCCAGGACAAGACCTCTGCGTCAACCAACAATGCTACTTATCCTATGGCATCAAGCCCTTCAAATATGAGGTATTGTCTGATGTTTCCCGACTTGATTTATGTGATGTTATTTTGGGTCAACCATATATGTGGAAATGTCACATTGTTTATGAGTCTCAACCCCATAGTGTCATTGTTACTCTGGGGGGTCAGCTCTATAGGGTACCAGGGGTAGTTCAAACTATTGCCACTTCATTGATCTTGGAAAAACAGTGCTGCAAAGTAATCTCTCATACCACAAATTAGTTTATTCTTTTCATTATTCTATCAGAAGGTGAATAGAAGGTTGTTGTGACCTGGACAACCTCAACCTAAAACCTTTCTATACAACATAAGCAGGTCGATGAGATTGTAGAGGAGAACAAAGATATTTTTGCTTCACCTACAAGGGTGCTTGTGCACTACCAATTCAAGAAAATTTATAATAGATCCCTTCATAACTCTATTTTACATAACCCTTTTCAGGTGTGCTTATCCCTTCCTATTGCATCTTCACCAACAAAATACTCCCACACTTAGACCGAGGAAGATCGAGCAGCCAAATTTGTGGAACAGATCCAACACCTCCAACAATAGGTTCATGAAATCCTTCAAAAGGATAATTCCAAGTACAAGCAATGACATGCCCAATATCAAGTTCCATGCAAGTTTTAGGTTGGTGACACCAGATCATAGAAATCTATCGGGTTGTCAAAGCATGACAAATTATTCATCAAGGAAATTGGCTCACTAGGATTCAAATTCAACAAAAGTTTCCCCATCTCCTACAGGATCTTGATGCAATGGGGACCATTGTTTCCTAAGAGGGGAGGACTAATCTAGGTGGAAATCGATGGCCATCCACCTCTTCCACTAAATCAAAAATTTTGAGCCCATGGTTTTGATAAACCATGGTATACACCCATGGTATTTGAAGGGTGGAAAGAAATAAATTAAATAGCAATAATAAGATGGTAAAATATGTTTGCACAATTATTAATTAAGTTTTTACCATTGATAGTATGAGCCCATGGTTTTTGTAACCTGTGGTATTATAAAACAAGATAAAAGAAAATACAAACATATTGTAATATTAAAATAAGTGAAATGATATGACTTTTAAGGGAAAGAGCATCCTTAANTGTAAAATGATATATTATTATTCCTTCATTATGTAGATCACAACAAGGTCACCCTTTCAACCTTTTGTAAAATCTTTTTGCGAATGAGTGTAGCCAACATCTCTTTCTAGTCAGAGATAAGTTACCACCATTCTAGCCAGTTTGTATTCTACAATACTTTGTTATTTCATTCATTAATAAAAGTTTGGTTTCATTGTACTTAGGTGTTCTCTGCTATAGTTTTGTTTGTATCTCATTTTGTTCTCAATATAATATGGATCATAGTGTAGAATTCTACTCAATGACTCTTAAATATGAGTAATCTCCAAATCTGAACTTTGGACTCAACATTCATTCAAATCCCTCTCTCAATCTTGGAGACAAACCATATTGGTATTCATGAATCCAAGTCGAATGTTGGTCTTCTTGTTCAGTGTGACCCCAACACGTTTCCATCATATAACGATTCCACAAGGGAATGCATTCATCTTCTAAGATCAATTGCTTCCCATCATGGAAACAACTCTCTAGTGCTTGCACATGCTTACAAGCATTCTTGGAGTTCACCAAAACACCCCTAAGGTCATTAACCTCCATGCACCACTCACCAGCACATCTCCAAGAAGGGGTTCTTCATATGCAATATCGAAAACAAGAATCGGATTGTGGCTACCCTTGGCATCAACCTATTGTCCATATTTTTTTTATCACTAGCATCATGTGCTATTATAGTTCCTTGGCTGGCTTTTGCTCCTTGGACTAGAGATGTAGGCAACTCTTCATCTTCTTCAATATTCATTCTCCACACTCTTCTCTTGGTTGTGTGGTTACTGGGGTGAAGCTCTAGATGAATTCCTCAACACTTTTCTTCCCATTGAGCACTCAAATTATGGTGATGGAAAAAGTCTTGGCACTGTATGGACTTCTTGAGATAGTCATTTTCTTCTCGTGCTTCTAATTTTGTTGTTGTATTGGAAAAGTCTTTTTATTCTTGTTCCTTTGAAAACATTCAATCTTGTGGCATATGGCTTGCTTCTCCCAACAAGATACCTCAAGATGACCTATCTTCTTGCAAAATGAGCAAGCCTATAAATACCAACAACCGACAACATTATGGCCTCTCGTCCAGCAACAATGATAAGCGAGGGATGCCCTATTTGATGCATGCCCTTTAGTATTCTTCTCTTTATTTCCCCAGATGATTGGGTGGTTTCTTCTTCTGAGTGATGGTGTAGGACAAGTCTTCTAGCTCTTCTCATCATTTCCCTTCTACAATCCAACACAATAAAGCTAAGGTGGTAGTGGGCTTCCACCTTCACTTACTATTGTTCTTTCTCCTGTTGAATCAACCAACTCGGGACCATCTTTCTCCTTCACGAAAATAGTCTTCATGATCATGTTTTTTATACCTCTACCATTGAATCCTAGACCTTCATGCTTGACCCACATTGTGGCTATGATGGGGCTTGTTATCCCCATTTTGTGGGATAACTAAGGAGATCATGTCTTGAGGCCCTCAGGTTGCATATATGGAGTGTCGAGAGATCACATGACCAACAATGTCCACTTGCACATACGGAAGCCCACTCTATCACCACATTATGATCCATTGTCAGCGCATCCACCACACCAACTAACTTCTAGAAGGTAGATGGGTCTTGCTCCATGCGGTACAAGTTAGGTTTTGTGGCAGGTAATCACCTTAATATTTAAGGCATTTGAACATGTTATATTTAAGCTGCTTTCGATTATAGAACACTTGCTTGGACATTATGACTTTGACCTTGTTTCACCTTGGTCAGTGTCATAGATTTCCTAGTAAGTGGTCAACCTTTGGGAAAGGTTTGTGACTAGGGGTCCCTTGAGGGGTTATCACACCATTCCTGACCATACTTACCACTTTCCGCTCATTACATTCCCATCATATTGTCCCCTTATAGGCCCTTTGAATTTAGTGACCCAAGAAGAGCATGTACCTCATTTCATGGGAAGAAGGGGTTGAAGGCCCAGAGGGATTGATGTTGGCTAAAAAGATAAAATCCTATATATAAAATTTCCATATGCTTCACTCAGGGATCCCCCGAGAAAGAAATGAAACTCTTCTTTGTAAGAAAAGGGGGACCTACAAAAATAAATGATAATTAATGCTTAAGGGGTTAGTTGGAGGATGGCCGGTCTCATTATGAGCCAACCTATCATGATCATGGGTATTTAGCGGTATGACATTACTATCATCTAGTCACCAAGCTAGGGTAGTGGCTCTCAGTTACACAACTGAGGGAAAGGGGGTCTCATTACGAGCCAACCTTCTCATTTCTGCGAGGTACTTGTGAGTGACATTTTCATTGTCTCGACACCACGCCAGGACAATGGACTTTAACTCATTCCTTAAAGAATGAAAGAAATAAATAATGGCAATAAGATGGGCTTGGAAAAAGTGCATCACAAATGAAGGTGCCACACACCCTCTACAAAGGCACCTATGAATGAGATAATGTGAGCCCTTGTATGTCATGAAACTCAATGACCTATGAAGTATAAACCCTTTCCACCTCATCATCCATTACATGACCTTGAAAGGCCATCCTTGGGAGCATCCCCTACTTGAGGGCTTTGGTCCACCCAATAGGACTCCTATGACAACCCTCCCATACTTAAACTTGGTCAATTGTATAGGGTTTTAAGCATATTTTATTTGATGAGGTATTCTTGATGCACATGTTTAGGTGCCTTTTTTTTAGACGTGGTTTATACTTGTCATGATATCTTTGACTTGAGATCTTTGGAGGACGTACCCTTTTGTTTTGCAGGACTTTGCTTGGTGGCATGTTTTGGGAGAACAAGACTAGCTTGGGTTTCCATGGGGCTTCAAGCCCACAGGTTGGATGTCAAGGGCCCACATGTCAGATCATCATGAATTTCCTTTGTAGGCCTAGAAGACAATGTGGAAGACACGGCCTTCACATGCCAAACATCTTGCCTAGGAGAGACAAAATGCCACTTATGGAGGTCTGACATCACCTAGAGGGCTAGGGTTTGGTGGTGAAGATGTTGTTCGATGACATATGGAATGTTTTGAAGCAAGGAAGCTTTAAGGCCATCAAGAGAGGACTTGGATGAGTGACAAGTGTCCTATGGAGGCCTAGCCATGCATCTACTACCCCAACGACTTCTTCAAAGTGAAAAATCATCCCCTAAAGGGGTAATGTCACCTTGTTCTAGGGTTTGTTTTGTGCAAAAATGAATTTTAAGATGAATTGTTTAATATTATTTTGATGCAAGGGGTAATATAAGGGTTGTTGACCCCTTATCTTATGTTTTACTCTTGTTAAGTGGATAAACTATGTGATAGACATTTTGCATAAATAGAGATCATGAAATCTCATTTTAAGACATAACTCTCCCATTTTGGAGAGGTACTTGGCTGAAATTTTCACTACCATTGGAACATTTCATCTCTCTCTTGTTATTTTTTATGGTTTATCTTGCTATTGGTGGATTGAATTGGTGCACTATACTTGGAGGATCTATCTCTTGCTTGTTGATGGAATTTTCTTGGTCACTTAGGGTTTTATCTTGCATCTATTGTGGAATTGGTAAGGGAAATCTGAATTTATTATCTTTTATTCTTGCTTTCTTCCATAATTTTTATTGGTTAAACCCTTAGAGGAGTCTAAGGGCACACACCCTCCCCAAGGTCCATTTACTTGCTTTGAGAAAGGTTATTTATCACAAGGTGACTTGGAGGACTACAAGGGAGTATGCCCTCTAGGTTCACTTTAGTTTGGTCTACAAACCCTAGTAATTAAAAGGGCTTACACCCCTAGGTTCCTTGTGGATCAAACACATATATCCAAGGCTGCATTCAAAGTCATAATATTGCTCAAGGTTTTTCCAAGAGAAGTAAAAGGGCTTACACCCTCTTGGCATCTCCTAGTTGACTTAGCTATTCTTGGGAATTACAAGGGTGTACACCCCCAAGAACTTAGCCTATTCATCTTATTCTTTGACCCCACAACCCAATAGTGAGCCACTAATCATTTTAGATTTGCATTGGAGATAATAAAATTGTTGCATTGGGAAACATGAAATTTCGTGATTTTGAAATTGTTCCTAGTGGAATAAAATCTATGTTATAAATGCTTGCTTAAGACACTAGGGAGTCTCATTTCTCCAATTATTTCTTTTTGTTGTTACAAGTTTAACCTACAACCATTAGGGCTTCAGAAAACCATAACCAAACTCTTCAATAACTCCTAATTTAACCGTTGAAAATTGACTAAAATCTGCCCACATAATCTACTAAGTACAACACATCTTTTTGGCAAGTTTTAGTGGTTAAATATCTTGTTGTAATAACAATTTTGGTACAGCCATAAGGTTGATAAAGATCACTGCAGTAAAAAAAAATTGTGACAACCTTGCTTTACGCTGAAGTCTTTCTCTTTCATTCTTGAGTTGAACTAGTCTTTACTAGCTTGTCTCTTGCTTATTCAACTAGACTTTTGGCACTTATTTCACAGCCCTTATTATATTTATATGTTGATATACATCATTGATTTTTTTTGCGATTAGGGACAACAAGATTAACTTTCTTGTCCACCTAACATACTACATTGTATACTTGGTTTTCATTGTGTCTTGGGTAGGTATTTTCTCTTAGCAGGTCACTCAAAGCATTGGAAACCCTAAACCTTTCCCAAGACTCATTTCCAAGTTCCCTTTTTCATATAGAAACTTGACCTTTAGGGGAATCCATTCATACATCTCATTTTACGTCTCAATCCCCACTGGGGTCACCGAGATTCCCCCCTTGAGGTGACTACCTCACCTCTAAAGTGACAGGAACACTTGCCGAAGGTGACAGTGGGTAGGTTCTCTCTCAGTTGTCGCCATTTGGTGGTTGGGTCAGGCTTTTCCCAACCTACAACTTGTGTGATAACATTTATTGGAAGATTTGTTTTTGGTGATTCAAAATTTGTGTTAAAGAGGAAAAAGAGGATTATTATAATTGTTTATTCCACATGGCTCCAAAAAATATGTCAACACCAATTAAACCTCTAGAAGTCTCATCTATAACTCATGAAGAAAATGATGATATACATAACAAGCTATCTAAATTGGAGGAACAACTTAATGATTTGAGTGTTAGGTCAATAAAAAGTGACGAGTTGGTAAACTCACATAGAAAAATTCAATAAATGGAAAAGAAGATGGATGAAATGGAAAATAAGATGGAAGAAAATAAGAATGACATGAAAAAGAAGATGGATGAAAATAAAGAAAAAATACAAAAATCCATGAAAGAATTGCAAAATTCCATGTCTTCCATGTTCTTTCAGGCTCTAGATGAGAGACTTCCTAAAGGAGATATCAAAATGAAAGGAACTCATGAAAATAAAGGTAATATTCAAGTAGAACAACCTACCGATAATAAGCAATTTTCAAGTGGATTTAACTCTAATAGTGGAGTTCATTACAATGGGGGTCCTAAATTCTACTTTCCCAAGATTGAATTAAAGAAGTTTGATGGAACATAGGTCTTTACTTGGGTGAACCAAATATAACAATATTTTGAACTGCGTAATAATGTGGATGATAAGAAAAGGATTCACATAGCAACATTGAAATTTGAGATAAAACCATATCAATGGTATCAATGGGTAGTTAAAAGGAAGCCCCCTTTTTATAATTATATTTGGGTTTTATTTACAAGAGAATTAGAAGTACAATATGAAATTTTTTGGGAACATGACTACTTCAATCAATTGACAAGAATCAAGCACTTAGGTCATATTGAAGATTGTAATTCAGAATTTCAAGTATTAGCCACAAGGGTGGATGACATAATTGATGAACATTTGTTGGAAGCTTACATGGGTGGATTAAAAGAAGACATTAAACATGAGATTTTCTTAATACATCCTGGAAATATTAGGGAAGTTATGCAATTTTCTCTTCATATTCAATCCAAGAATAAGCCTACACACAATTCTACCATTGGAGCATACACAATAAATAGAGATCATTTTGGGGTTCATAAGACAAGCATACCTCAACCGATAATGTTGACACCTTAGAAAATGGATGAAAGAAGAGAAAAATGAATATGTTTCAATTGTGACAACAAGTATAGTAAGGGGCATAAATGCAGTGAGAAGAAATTATTCTACATAGATTGTGAAGAGGAAGAAGATCAAGAATTGGAACCGCCACACAATCCTTATCTAGAAGAGACTACTCCAACAATATCTTGTCATGCATTGGACAACATCAATACTCTACAAACCCTCAAGATACAAGGATACATCAAAAAGAAAAAGGTAACAATTTTGATTGATTCTGGTAGTACCCATAATTCATCAATTACAAAGTAGCAAAAGAAATCAATTTCTTTGTATATCTCGCACTATTAAGTTTGGACATCTAGAGATTCTAGGATTTTCCTTTAATACTAATATAGAGTTCATCTTGTAGCACTTGGATAGGATTATTAAAGGACCAATCCCCCTAAGGTGTTTGATATTTACAAAGGTTTTAGTTGATGCTTGTAGGGAAATCCTTAGATGGTGCATATGACTTCAACAATTTAGACTAATTGAGTAATCCTTCAAGCTAGACAAGTAACTCTATAACCAAGTGGGTAGGCATTGGTATAACTCGCATTTTTCAATCACTTTTAATTTTTTCCTTTTTTATTTATTTATTGTTCTAACAATTTAGGGTTTTAATGTTTATATACCTAGATCTATATTGAATCTTCAAGTCTCTATGCCCAATGTTTAAATCTAGTTAGACTTGAAGCTTTATCTTGCAAATTGTTTATTTTGTCATGCTTAATCATTAAAATGTTTGCATATTCTTTCAGATCTAATGTTTAAACTATAATATATTGTAGATCTATTCAATAGATGCCTAATAGAATAAGCACTACTCTTAAAGGAAAAATTGATTGCATGTTTTATATCTATTTGATTATCTATTAAGGGAGTCGGAAATAATCATTAAAGGTCTAACAATTAATCAGTATCACATTGGTATTGTTTTCTGGAAAATTCGTTGTCATTGATGTCAACCTTAGAAGAATCCCTAAAGCAAAGCCCGAAAGCCCCTAAAAATGATGATGATGTGTCCACTTGAAGAATCCTTGAAGAGCCTTAAAGGATCCTTGACATAAGTGTATATAACTCCAAAGTGGTCTCCTTATGGCGTAGCTTTTAAGCATGGCTCTCACGGGATGAGAAAATATGTGGTTGTTTCCACATGACCACTTTGAGTTGTACACAAATGGAGCCTTGAATAAGCCCTAAAACCAAGTGAAGAAGCCCCTAAAGTCAAGTGAAGAAGCCCCTAAAACCAAGAGAATAAGCCCCTAAATCCAAGTTAAGAAGCCTCTAAAGCACAAGAGAAGAAGACCCTATATCCAAGTGAAGAATCCCCTAAATACAAGACAAGAAGCCCCTAAAGTAAAGTAAAGAAGCCCCTAAGGTCTACCATCCTTAAGGAAGAGGTGTGACCCAAAAGTTGTACCCGTGGTCGCACTAATCCAGGTGGATCTCGGTGGCCATCCACCTTTTCCACTAAATCAACATTTCAAGCCTATGGTTTTGATAAACCATGATATTCACCCTTTTGATGGGCAATGGAATGTAATGCCATATTCATTTGTTAATTGCAAACATCATGTAATAATTTCCTAGTGGTGTTATATACATGCTTACAACATTGTGTTAATGCATCAGATCCCATTAGAACTCTACAGTTAAGCATGCTCGGGCTAGAGTAGTACTAAGATGGGTGACCACCTGGGAATTCTTAGTGTTTCACATGCCTATGACATTTTATAAACTTAGACTGATTTATCCCACATGCATCATGGGAATTTTTTTCCTCACTCTCTCATATATAATTGAGGTGAGAGAGGCCATTTAATCATGCAATGTAGTGTGATGTAAATTTTCTTGTGAATGAAGTGTAGCCAACATATCTTTATTTTCAGAGACAAGCTACCTCATTCTGCTAGTTTATGTTATATAGTGTTTTTCTATCTTATTCATTAATAGAAGTTGGGTCTCACTGTATTTATGTGTTCTCTGCTATATTTTTGTGTTTGTCTCATTTTATTCTCATAATAATATGAATCAGTGGTATCAGAGCAGTTTGCTCCTTGTCATTTCTTAGAGAAGGTCCTCGATGAGGTCGGGGTATAGAGAGTTGGGTATCGAGCTATTTTCTCTTGAGGACAACCTCTCTCGCCATCCCAAGCGACCTCCCATGATGGAATAATAGAGAGATGTCAGAGCATGAGATCCTTTCAAAATGTTGCTCAAGGAATCCCTCGTGCGACAAAGGAATGAGATGATGGACAAATTCACTCAAATCCTTTGAAGACTACTAATGGCGGCGACCGAGGCATCTTTGACAAGCAACCATTTCGGAGGTGCGACACCCTTCAAGGTAAAGTCAAATTTTTTATCCTCTTATTTGCAGGCCAGATAGATGCAGATGCTCTAGAAAAATGTTTGAATATGCTAGAAGGTTATTACTTCGTCCAAAAAAATTTTGACAATGAAAAGGTCACCTTCACGCTCCTTAAATCCCTTCCCCATGTCAAATCTTGGTTGGAAGGACACTAGGAGAGGTACACCGTGAATGAATCTACACCATTAAGGAGAGAACCCACTTAGGTGACCTTTGTAGATGCCCTAAAGGAGGAGTTCTACTATGTTGAAAACTATGGTGACTAGTACATGAGATGGACGACTCTGCGTCAGAAAAGAGACCAAAGAGTGTCATAGTACACTAACATCTCTCATACCTTGAGCTCAAAGTTGGGTATCAAAGACTCCAAGCGGCACCTGGTTTTGAAGTATCACAATGGTTTGCACATGTACATTCAAACAGAGATGGATTTCTTGGACATCTCCTCACTGGGAGCTACTTATCGATATGCAATCAAAATTGAGCAGAAATTCAAGAAGCAAAGTAAGCAGGAGTTCGGGTTTGAAAATACGCCACAACATAATCATGGTAAATGAAACTTGAAATCACAGAACGAAGGACAGAGCAAGGAAGGCCAACCTCAAGAGATCCATTCTAAGATGCAGGAAAACAAGGGTAACGGGAAGTCTAAGAAAGACACCGGAAAGTGGTGTGAGCTCCACAATAGCCCTTGGCAAAACATTAATGAATGTCACTTGAAACAGTCATTCGTGGCCAAGCTCAAAGAAAAATAATTGGAACTTGACTTGGAATTGGATTTAAAGCACAATAAAGGGAAACAAATCATCAATGCAAAACCCACTGCTACCATCACAACCACAATAATACAACCAGAAGAACCAAAGGAGCTTGAGGAGGGGGAGCACCTCTTCCACTCATAGATGTGGGTAAAGGGGACCCCACTGCATTTCATTATTGACAGTGTGAGTTAGAAGAACCTGATCTCAGCCAATATTGTCAAGATATTGAAGTTGCCAATGATGCCACACCCCCAACCATACACCATTAGATGGTTGAGTCAAGGATGAGACATATGTGTCATCCAACAGTGTCGCATATCCTATGACATCAAGCCCTTCAAGGATGAGGTAGTGTGTGATGTTTCCCCACTTGAAGTCCGTGCTATTATTTTATAACAACCATATATGTGGAAAGGACATGATATGTACGAGTCTTGGCCCCACAATGTCATTGTTACTATGGGAGGTCAACTCTATAGGGTACCAGAGGTATCTCCAACTATTGTCACTTCATTGATCTCAGAAAAAAAATGCCGCAAAGTAATCTCTCAATCCACAAATTTTTCCCTCTTCATGATCTAGTCAGACACTAAACAGAAGGTCACTACGACCACTATAGCCTCATTCCAAGACATTTCTATCCATCAGAAGCAGGTCAACAAGATTGTAGAGGAGGACACAGAGAATGAGAGTCTTCCATATGTTTAGCATAGCTCTATTGGCCACGACCCTTTTCAGACGTGCTTTGGGTTCCAACCATTAGCCCCCATTGATATAACTCTTCTTGTTGCAACTTCACCGACAGAGTACTCCCACACTCAGACCAAGGAAGATTGTGTAGCCAAAGTTGTTGAACAGATCCAACACCTCCAACAAGTTCATGACATCCTTCCACATGCAAAGTACAAGAAGGAAATCCACTTCAATAAGGCAAGTGAATCACCAAGGTTCAGATTCAATAGAAGTTTCCCCATCTCCCGAGGGAATTGAAACAATGGGGATCATTGTTTCCTAAGGGGGGAGGAATGATCCAGGTGGATCTTGGTGGCCATCCACCTTTTCCACTGAATCAACATTTCGAGCCTATGGTTTTGATAAACCATGATATTTACCCTTTTGATGGGGAATGGAATGTAATTCCATATTCATTTGTTAATTACAGACATCATGTAATGATTTCCTAGTGGTCTTATGCACATACTTACAACATTGTGTTAATGCATCAGATCCCATTAGAACTCTGCAGTTAAGTGCACTTAGGCTAGAGTAGTACTGGGATGGGTGACTGCCTGGGAATTCCTAGTGTTTTACATGCCTATTAAATTTTATAAAATTAGACTAACTTATCTCACATGCATCATGGGAATTGTTCACCTCTCATTCTTTCATATATAATTGAGGTGAAGGAGGCCCTTTAAGCATGCAATGGAGTGTGATGTAAAGCTTCTTGTCAATGAAGCGTAGCCAACATCTCTTTATTTTCAGAGATAAGCTACCCCATTATGTCAGTTTATGTTATACAATGTTTTTCTATCTTATTCATTAATAGACTTTGGGTTTCAATGTATTTTTTTGTTCTCTGCTATATTTTTGTTGTTGTCTCATTTTGTTATCAGCGTAATCTGGATCACGCACCCCCTCATGTGGAGAATACTCATATAAATAAGAGGGTCCTCATTTGGCATTTGGATCTCACCAATTCAACTTAGCCAAGGAAGAGGAAAAAATTTTATCCTAGAGGAGTGAATTACCAAGGAAAGATGAAGTGAAAAAGGGCGAAATTTCAAAGGAAGATGAAGTCTTGTGATAATTTGTTCTAGGGTTTTCTTTGAAGGTCATCTTGGAATTTTTGATATAATTTTTTTTATAGAATAATTCAGATAGTGAAACTTGGAGGTGTTTCAGAAGATATAGTGAATAATATTGGGTACAAATTTTAGGTCTTGACTCATTACAAGTTTGGATTTATACTTAGTGGAAGTTGAGGTTTCTTAAAACTAGGGTTTTCTTCTTCAAAACGAGTCATCTTGCCATTTTATCTATAACCTTTTTTAGGGGATGATTCAAGGAGTAAAACTTGGAGTAATTTCATAGAATATATTGAATAATATTGGGTATAAGTTTTATATCCTAATTAATTACAAGTACGGATTTATACATGTTGGAAGTTAGGGTTTGTGACTAATCCAGACACTAGTCATAAAAAGGTGTTCAAGATAAAACAGTTATATATGAAGCTTGGTTGGTCCAAATTGAATTCCACTTGTTGAATTAGAAGGAGAATATATACCAATATTTGAGGTCCAAGTTTCATAATCAGAAAGATAAAATTAGGCTCGTGGCGAATCTTACAAGTTTGCATATTTGAGGTACAGTTCTGAGCAGTTTTTTATGCAGATTTAAGAAGTAATTTTGGGATTGTATTTGAAGGTTGATTTGATCTTGTATGATCATTTAAAATATTCCAAGGGGATTGGTGTCTCCTTCTAATAGGTGATGGAAAACTCAAGGAGTGGGTGCTTGTAAAATCTTGAAACTACTTAAGAAAAGTTTAAGTGGTTTTCTTCCAGTTGGGTTTCCATGTAAAAATATGTGTGCAATGTGTATGATTTTATGTGATTATGAATGAAATGATTAATGGTTAATATTTATGTAGTGCTTGCACGTTAAAATAGTTGAAATAACTCTATACTAATTCACCCCCCTCTTGGTATTCTTGAATATTCTAACATTGTTTTCCTCAAGTGTTTTGCTTCATTTGTACTCTAAATCATTATAATACCAAATCGATGGCATAAGATGAGCAACGACTTGTTTGAAGGGGCTATAAGAATCACTCTAAGGATTAATATTGTTGGCTATTTTACTAATTTGGTGAGGGTTTTGAGCACTATTTTACATGTTTAGCATCTATATATTTGCAATGTTTCACTTGAATTATGCTATAATACACTTTACGCATCAAATCGGTGCATGATTGTTCTCAATGCCCTACTTGAATGGTGCATTTACTAATTTAAAGTGAAATCACATATACAAATTTATGGTTAAAGAGGTTTTGCACACATTATCTCTAGTAAAAATTAAATCCCTATTTAATGAACAACAATGCACTAAATCAATGCTATGAGATGCCATACAACCTGCCTTTGATTCTGATGTTACACTTTTTCTTGTTGGAGTATCTCATGAGTTTAAGGGTCTGGTTGAACTTGATGTTATTCATACATAAGATCTAAAAAGTAACCCTTACATTTGATTAATCATTGTTGGTATACATCTGTCGATATCAATGTAATAAGCAATTTTTTATGGATTTTTATTGCTACATGATGCCTCGTTTTCCATTTTGGAATATATCGTTCCAAATATTTATCTTGAAGTGTCTCTTTTGGTTCATGTTTTTCACACATCTACTGGTCAAATTTATGCCTCACGTGCTAAAACGATTCACTCAATGAGCCAATATTGGTGATCTAATATTTATGCTCAAGGACTTGACATTAACATGATATACTTTGAGATATCTTGTTGTCTCAAATCCACAACAATAAAGAACTATTAAAAATTAAAGTGTTGGATGATATATCTAAATCTTTAATGTGCCATGTTACAGGCTTTATTTCAAAAACACACATAACAATGTTAATATCATGTAAATTTGGTGCTTAACAATTTCTTGTGAACTTCAAGTTAATTTATTGAACCTGAGCACTCTTGCATTCTAATCATTATGAGCCTAATGATGATGATGGATGGACCTTAAACCTGGTATATGAATGTTCATAACCACTTTCAATCCAAGCTTAACATTGAGGATGTCTTAATATCTTGGATCATTGATTTGAAGGTATGGTTGTAAGCATATTTGAGTAATACTTAGTTGTGAACATTATTTTGAGAAATCACTGTGGTAATCAAGCAAATCTGGAATTTCACAACAATAACATAAGTATTTTGATATCACATTGACATGATATTTTATGTTGTATAATGGTTCATATCAATATGGTCAAATTATGTAAACCTGATATAATTGAGCATTTATTGTGGTCATTCACTCTTCACTTTGCCATTATAAGTTGTTCATTTATTTCCAGCACTCAAACACAAGTTTCTGGTTAATTTCAAAACCACTATTTGATAAACTTGTTGGTGATTAATCCTACAACATTCTTTCCTGCTTCATCACATTCTCTACCTTAAGGAAATTTGATTGTTTGGCTAATCACATTCATAAATCAATCTAATCTAGGTAACACTCACAGATCTACAATGAGTTTAGCTAGATTGACCTTAGGGATTCCCCCCTATACTAGGATAACTCATTTCCTTAGTCTACAGAGTGGGGCAAGGCCAATGAGGTTAGGACTTTTCCTTGAGTAGGAGTTTAAGTGGTAACATTTTGGCATAGTTGTCAAGGACAAAGTCCATTCCCTAAGTATTAAACTCTTAGCTTCAAGACTTTTAGTGAGTAGGATTTGAAGATTGTTATAAGTTTACTCACTTGACAACTCTACATAAATAAAACACAAGTGGTGGATACTCAATAAGGAGTTCCAACCAAACCCTTTACCGCAGCCTTTCTAATCCAAAAAATACTTATAAAAGGAGAATAAGAAAAGTTTCTCAAGCTTCCTCAAGAACTATCCAGGAAATCCAACTTCTTCTAATGTCCACACAAGATTAGTTATAATGGAAACTCAATCTTGGGTTACCAATGTTTACAAGCCTCTTGACACGTCAATAATCCAAGGGTATCCTCAAAATATGCCTGATAAGTATAACAAGTGGTTACCAAAGTTCTTAGGAAATAATATCATCATAGCTAAGGAACATATATCAAATTTTTATTATTCCCTTGGTGAACATGAGGTTCCAACTGAGAATGAAGATGTTGTGATGAAGCTCTTCTCATTTTCTCTAGAAGAAAATTCTAAGTCATGGTATAACGGTTTACCTACTAATGACATTAGGACTTGGAAATATGTTCATGATGCATTCATAAAGAGATAGGGTATAAATAAAGATGGTAAGATGATGCTTACACAACTACATGGGATGAAGAAAATAGATAACAAAAGTGTAAGGGATTTTGATGAAATATTTGATAAATTGGTGAAAGAATTCCCTGACTACTTTGCACTAAGAGATGATGCCATCCTTTTTCATTATACAAATGCATTTGATGGACAATTTGGATTTATGTTGAGATATAAGTCTCCAAATACTTTGGTGATAGCTAAGAAAAATGTAATTAATATTGAAGAAAATGTGTTGTCTTCTAAAGCAAAGCATTTCAACACTTCAAGAGCTTCCACATCTAAGAGTGAATCAAAGAAATGGGTAGTAAACACAACTGACTAAGCCCCTTATATGATGAAGTGTTTGTATGATGCTACGAAGTGCATGGAAGCAAACTTTGCTAAGAAAATTGAGGTCTTTCAACAACAAACTCAATCCATGCAAAATAATATTGACCAATTGGAGAGACAAAGTAGATATCAACCAAGGA
Source organism: Picea mariana (assembly GCA_032191745.1). Classification (NCBI taxonomy): domain Eukaryota; kingdom Viridiplantae; phylum Streptophyta; class Pinopsida; order Pinales; family Pinaceae; genus Picea; species Picea mariana. Next base: position 240,371 of record JASDQU010106936.1, on the reverse strand, counting down.
AAAATAATGGTTGGGACAAGGCCTAGGCCTCCTCAAAATAATCAAAGAGTTCCTACTCCTTTGAATAGAAATAATGTTGTTGATCAAGAAATTATACCTTGGTGTAATCTTTGTGACCAACCCCATGATCAAAACATGTGTTTATATGCTTAACAAAACTTCTAACAAGCAAGTGAAATCAACAAACATGGAGCAAGTAATGCCAACAACTATGTGGGTGAATGGATAGAAATGATCAACAATTTTTGCATACTTTCTAATGATCAAACAAAGGAGAGGGATTTTTATCAAGATACCCTTGCAAGAGCCTTGGAGCCTAAACCATCTCAAGAGGAAATAAGGAGGATTAGATGAAAATATTTGGTGGCATATCTATTGAAATACGTACTCTGGCACCTAGGTATCTTGTTATCTAGTGATTTCCTTGTTGTAAATCAAATTAGCAGCTCACAAAACAACGTACACTTGCTGGAATATTAAACTCAAGTAAAGATAATGGAAGCAATACTGGAAACCAAAATCTCAAACACAATACACAAAGATATTTTTCCCATCAACTAAGTTTATCATTCAAATAACTTCAAAGCTTACAAGGGCTCTTGTACCTAGGAAAATGTCCCACAAGGAATTACATAAAATTCTAAACAATACCTGCAAACCCTAGAAATTCCTGATCTGCTATATGACCTCATATTTTCACGTTTCTCGAGGTGTGAACGCTTTTCCTTAAGAAAACCCACATATATGTGCATGTCTCCACTTAAACCCTCATACACGTACTCAAAGATTGTTAAAAAACTCCATACAACGTGACCCTGCTATTGTGGCTCCAATCTGTTGAAACCCACTTGTGACTGCCTCTATTCTATATTCTCTAGATGGAAGTCCTTCTCCACCTATACAAGATCTGTTTGAATCACAATCCTTCATGATCAAACTCTCTCTGTATCAAAATTATCAAGTGTCTTCTCCTTCACCCTAGCCTTGATTTTATAAGATTGAGTTATGACCTAACCCTAATCTCTAAAGTGATTGACAGTTGAGATTACTTCTCACCTCACTTGACATAAATGGCTATTATTTAATTCACTAATTGTCATTAAATCATTTATTTAAATGAAACTCAACTCACTAATAAAATCACTTTACTTTAATAATTCTTTTAATTAAAGCAAAGTCTCAAGGAAGAAGGCTTTGGATGACTTCCACACATCTAGAAACTTAGACCTGTGTGGAAATACTTGTCTGATGCTACAAACATCAGCACTCCCTCTTAAAGAGGAAGGTATTTTTCACGACTCCAAGTTTGTCTATAAAGAACACAAACTTCCCTTCAACTAAGGATTTGGTCAGAATATTTGCAACCTGCTCATATGTGGAAATATATTGAAGCTTCACTATTCCCTTATGGATCCTATCTCAAATGAAGTGATATATTATCTCTATTAGCTTGGACCTATCATGGAATACTGGATTATCTGGGAGTTTGATACAACTATGATTATAGCAGTATATCACTATAGGATCCAACTCCTGATCAAATAAACTTGTAAGAAATTTGTGAATCCAAATGGCTTTATATCTAGCCATACACACTGCCATATACTCTACCTCTACTAAACTGAGTGCTAAAAAATATGCTTCTTATTGAACCATGTAATCACAGTTGATCCCAAGTTGAAGAGACACCCTGAGGTGCTCTTTCTATCTCCTACACTCTCTTCCCAATATGAGTCTGCATATCCCTACAACTCCACTCCATCACCTCCAATATACCTCAATACATACTCCATTATACCTCTCAAGTACCTAAGCACATGATTCATTGCTATCTAATGCACCTGCCTCAGCTCCAGCATGAAATGACTCAAGGTGTTCACATGAAAACATATATATGTTCTGGTGTTGACAAAATACAACAAGGACCCTATCAGGTGCCTGTATATCCTCGGATCCACCAACTTTGAATCTGAAGTGACAACCTTCTTTAGATTGGTAACCATAGGTGTAGCCATCGGTCTACAACCCTCCATCCTAAATCTCCTCAATATCTCTACTGCGTACTTCCCCTAACCAAGGAAGATCTCTCCTCATACCTGCCATACCTATAACCCCAAGACATAATGAATCAATCCAATTTCCTTCATCTAAAACTCATTATTTAAATATCCTTTGCATCCTGCAATAAGCTCCTCTACACCTATGAGAAACAAATCATTTACGTATAGAACCAAGATGAGTGGATCAACCCCAACAAGTATGAAGTACAAGTTAGGATCTGCCTCACTCTTGGTAAATCCCATACTTTGCAAGTATTTGTCATTCCTAAAATACCACTCCCTGGGTGCATGTTTGAGTCTGTACAAGGCTTTCTTAATCCTACACACATGAGACTCCCTCCCATGTACCTCAAACCCATGAGGTTTCTCTATATATACTTCTTCCTCAATGATCATGTTGAGGAAATTTGTCTTCACATCCATCTGATGAATCCTGCACCTCATAACTAAAGAAATAGAAATAACAGCTTGAATAGAAGTGTGCCTAGTGATTGGAATAAAAGTCTCCTCATAGCCCACTGCCTCTTTCTGGGATAACCCTCTCTCCGCAAACCTTTCCTTGAAATTCTTAATGCTACCACCTGCAACATGCTTGATCTTGTAGAGCCAGCTATAACTCACAACTAACTCACCCTCCTGTATCAGAACTATGTCCCAAACATCATTCCTCGTAATAGAGATGTAATCCTCTACCATTGCATCCTTCCATACCTATCGATATGTCACTTCCTCAAAATTGGAAAGATTAGCATCAATGATTCTACTCATAAGTTCCATATAGTTCGTAAACTTCCTCGGAGGTCTATGCTCTCTAACTACACTCCTAAGAGCCTCACTAACATCCCCCAATGTCTATAATAGCCATCTGGGTCTTCTGATAGAACTGGAAGGGGATAACTCTACCTCTCCACCTGAAGTCTGACTCCCTGAACTGGAAGTTGTTGTCTATTGCTCATCCTTCAGAGCCTACTTCTCCTCATCCTCTGTCAGTGTTGATGAATCTTGAGATATTCTAGATGCCAAGTTCTCCTTGAACTTAAAATATATGCTCACAAATGTCTTCCCATGTGATGGTATAAATATCCTGTAAGCCTTTGAGGTGTCGTTGTACCCCACAAATATACCTTTTATCCTAAAGGCTCCAGCTTCATCCTCTTCTCCATGAGCACATGGATGTAAACAGGTCAATCAAAGATCCTCAAATGTCATATCTCTAGCTTCACTCATGAGAATGCCTCCTCCAGAGTCTTGTCCCCCAATATCCTATGAGGGCTCCTTTTTTTCACATACACTATCATGTTACATGTATTTTCCCAAAGAAACATAGGAAACTCTTGTTCATGTATCATAGCTCTAGGAGAACCAATTGTTAACTCCCAAAATAGCACCATCATTTTGGTTGGGTTTTACGGTGGATAGCATGGCTATTGATAGTTTCCTCAACTCATTGTTAAGCCTTTTAGCTGCAAAATTTTAGATTTTGGTTTGACTTAAAAATAATTTGGATTGTAAAGTCTTCTTTTTCAAAATTGTCATTTTTTACTTTTCACAGCTAACTTGTTTCCAAAGGTTCATTGTGCGCTATGGAAAGTGCCCACTTTCAACAGCTAAGGAGATCGTTTCACCAGTTGGCGCGCTGTTGAAAGTGTCAAATCTTAAAAGGTTCTTAAAATCAGTTCTCGAGTGGCGCGCTGTCAAAGATACATGCTTTCAGCAGCTAAGGAGGGTCTTCTACAAAGTGGCGCGCTGTGGAAAGTGCATACTTTCCACAGCTAACAGGGGCTTACCAAGAGGCACGCTGAGGAAAGTCAAGATTATCAACAGCTAACAGAGGCTGTACTCCCGGGTTGGCAACATCAAATCAAATCTCTGTTTCCATATCAGACATTGTTTACAAATGATCGTTTAGGGTTTTTGAATTGCAAATGGAAAAATGACACTTAAACTTGAAGGGAACTTTTCAATCCCTTCCTGAGCTCCAAATTAATATCTGACAACACCATTGGAAAGATGAGATTCTGTAGATGTCGATCGACTATTCATATGTGAAAAATGGATTTTTTATGACAGATAAATTCAATTTTGAAAATCTGTCCGCTTTCAACAACGCAGAAGGCAGAATTTTTTACCTGTTAGCTGTTGAAAGTGGCGCTTTCCACAGCGCGGGAAGCGTTTTTTACGCGCTATGCGCTGTGGAAAGCCTGTAACGGCCAGAATATTAAGATTTTCGCCCAGATCCGAAATTTTCGAATCAAAAG